>JAWPHD010015986.1:0-52270 GCA_037043455.1 Cyrtodaria siliqua
GTACATTTTCGTAACCATAGTATATAAGGTTTAAAGAAGATCGAAGACATGTCATTTATTCCAGTTATTTAGATTTTTTGTGCTAAAGGGAAACCAGAAATATTGGAGTTTCATTAAATGAGCGTATCCGTTTATTAATTCAGTGTCATGTTAATTTTTAACCTGCTTGCATATAATCAGGGTTCTTATACTAAATAACCTTGTGGCTGTAGAGGTTGAGGCATGTGTTGAATTGAAACAGAGACATAATAAACCAGAGATTTTCAACGTTTGCTTTCAGATAGAAAACACTCTTATGCACTTTCATTAGTAAACGTATAGACATTGTCATTTCTTAAACTAACGGTCTGAAAAATGGCCTCACATTAAAAACATTTATGTTGGAATGCAATGATATTTTCAAAATAGTTAAAAATAGTTTAGTGTTTACAAAAATGTCCACTAATGTTATTTAAAAAGTCCGACTATTGCCTATTTAAATTTACTTCCTGGTTGTTGGTGTAGTTTTCGACTTGAACTGTAAACGTATGGTCGTCATTTTTCAACAGCAGGAGTCTGCACTGGTCTTAAATAAAGAGAGAATATTAACAATTTGTGTATTTTCTTTCTGTCTGAAATATCGAGAAGAGAACGAGATTTTGCAGTTATATCTTGTGTCAGACGAGATTATGAGAGATTTAGGTAATGTCCAACATTTTACTTCTTATTATCTAACCAATGATATGATGTTCTTATGTACGCGTAACATAACTGACCCATGAAATGATATTCTTTCCTGTTATGCGTAACTTAACTACCCATGAAATGATGTTCATCTGTTACGCGTTACATAAACCACTACGTCACATGTAAAATAACTAACCAATTAAAATGATGTTCTTAGGCTGATACTACATAGGCTTAAGTTACGCGTAACCTAACTTTGTTATCGCGTAACAGGATCTTATGATCCGTCATGGCCAGAACGGTATCATTTACGCTACGTTAGACTGTGTATTACACGTAACATAACTACGGTTGGTTGTTTATTACACAGTATAAACGTAAACAGTTGCACCGGAACCTTAGCGGAGCTGCTTGAAAGACGGTATAACATAGTGTAAACTAGACACACTCACCACGGAGTAAACTAGACACACTAGTCACGGATTAAACTAAACACAGTAGGCACGGAATATACTAGACACACTAGCCACGGAGTAACCTAGTCACACTAGCCACACTAGCCACGTACTATTCAAGACACACAAGCCACGAAGTATACTAGACATACTAGCCACGGAGTAAACTAGCCACACTAGCCTCGGAGTAAACTAGACACACTAGCCACGGAGCTCGCCACGGAGTAAACTAGACATACTAGCCACGGAGTAAACTAGCCACACTAGCCTCGGAGTAAACTGGACACACTAGCCACGGAGTAAACTAGCCACACTAGCCTCGGAGTAAACTAGACACACTAGCCACGGAGCTCGCCACGGAGTAAACTAGACATACTAGCCACGGAGTAAACTAGACTAATTAGCCACGGAGTAAACTAGACGCAATAGCCACGGAGTAAACTAGACACAGTAGGCACGGAGTATACTGACACACTGACCGCGGAGCAAACTAGACACACTGACCACGGAGCAAACTAGACACACTGACCACGGAGAAAACTAGACACACTAGCCACGGGAGCAAACTAGACAAACTAGCCACGGAGTAAACTAGACACACTAGCCACGGAGTAAATTAGATACACTAGCCAAGGAGGAAATTAGCTACAGAGGAAACTAGACAAACTCACCACAGAGGAAACTAGACACACTCACCACAGAGGAAACTAGACGCACTAGCTACCGAGTAAACTAGACACATAAGGCACGGAGTAAAATAGACACACTAGCCACGGAGTAAACTAGACATATTTGGCACGAGTAAAATAGACACATTATCCACGGAGTAAACTAGATACACTAGTCATGGAGGAAACAGACACATTAGTCACGGAATAAACTGGACACACTAGTCACGGAGTTAAATAGACACATTATCCACGGAGTAAACTAGATACGCTAGTCACGGAGTAAACTAGACACACTAGCCACGGGAGTAAACTAGACACACTAGCCACGGAGTAAACTAGGCACACTAGTCACGGAGTAAACTAGACAAACTAGTCACGGAGTAAACTAGACACATTAGCCTCGGAGTAAGGTAGACACACTAGCCAACGAGTAAACTAGATACACTAGCCACGGAAGTAACTAGACACATTCGTCTCGGAATAAACTAGACACACTAGCCACGGAGTAAACTAGATACACTAGTCACGGAGTAAACTAGACACACTAGCCACGGGAGTAAACTAGACACACTAGCCACGGAGTAAACTAGATACACTAGTCACGGAGTAAACTAGACACGCTAGAAATGGGAGTAAACTCGACACACTAGTCAAGGAATAAATTAGGCACACTAGTCACGGAGTAAACTACACATTAGCCACGGAGTAAACTAGATTCACTAGCCACGGAGTAAAATAGGCACACTAGTCATTAAGTAAACTAGCCACACTAACCACGCAGTAAACTAGATACACGAGCCAAGGCATAAACTAGGCACACTAGCCACGGAGCAATCTAGACACACTAGCCATGGAGTAAACTAGACACACTAGCCACGGAGTAAATTAGGCACACTAGTCACTGAGTAATCTAGACACACTAGCCACGGAGTAAACTAGACACACAAGCCACGGAGTAAACTAGACACACTAGCCACGGGAGTAAACTAGACACACTAGCTACGGAGTAAACTAGACAAACGAGCCACGGAGTAAGCTAGACACACTAGCAACGGAGTAAACTAGACACACTAGCCACGTAGTAAACCAGACACACGAGTCACGGGAGTAAACTAGACAAACGAGCCACGGAGTAAGCTAGACATACGAACCACGAGAGCAAACTAAACACTAGCCATGGAGTAAACTAGACACACTAGCCACGGAGTATACTAGACACACTAGCCACGGAGTAAACTAGACACACTAGTCACGGGAGTAAACTAAACACACTAGCCTCGGAGCAAAATAGACAGACGAACCTCGGAGTAAACTATACATATTAGTCATGGTGTTAACTAGACACATTGGTCACATAGTAAACTAGACTCAACAGCCACGGAGTAAGCGTACTGGTCACATAGTAAACTAGACACAACAGCCACGGAGAAAACTAGAACATGTCTTAAGACCCTACTTTTTCTGGTTATTTTAAAAGTGACAGCCACGGAGTATACTTGACACACTGGCACACTACAACAGTGACACATACGTTTGTGTTAGAAATTATCCGATTTCGTCAGTAATGTTAAAGTACCCTGACCGATTAAATTAAAAAAACGTTCCTTTTCAAAGTCAGTCACGTTTGATTTGTTTTAACCGTTTCCGATTTGTTCAATACTGCAATATGCACATTGCTTTGAATAGAATACGAGTGCGACCCTTTAAAGTACACAAATAATCGTCAATCGTTAAAAACGGTCGTGACAAACTTAAACAGGCACAGTTATATTTACACAGCACACTGTTTTTTGATCGCACAATTACAATAGCGATAAATGGCATAAACAAAGTTTTTTAACTGATGTCGTTTCACAACCACGTAAGCATGTTTTTTCCAACTGTTGAGGATACGTTTAATGGATATGTGGTTATTTAGTATTTGTAATTAGCAGACGTCAAACAGATTTACAATACGTGCTTGTTGATAAGTTAACCGTCTGATACAGTGTGAATACATCTTCAGTTGCAGTATTAATGTACACATCACCTTGGATATACTAGGGGAGGTGATGATATCTTTCTAAATTAACAGAATCATACATGCAGGAGTTGTTAATGTTAACTAAGACCAGCATCAACGTCTAAACATTTCGGAGTTTAAAATCATATGAAGATAAAAACGTTTAACAAATAAAAACAATGTTTCAATTCAAGCATGAACGTTTAAATGGAAATTGATAGTTTGTGAAGGACGTTAGCGTATGCTTCTATACCAAAAAGGTTATTTAAAAAAATGTGGTCTATGGCGAAAGTATTAGCAGTTATTAGCCTGTTTGGTGTTTCATTCATTAGCGGAATATCATCTTTTGTCACCGTCAGCTTCTTGGCTCGAACTTACGGAACCTCGTCCAAGTTCAAACGTATAATTGGATTATTCAATTGTATCACCGGCGGTGTGTTCTTCGCCACCTCAATTCTCGAACTGTTGCCAGAAGCTCGTGAAAGGATGAAGGAGGTTTTGGACCAAACTGACTTGAAAACGGACTATCCTTGTACAGAACTGTTAGTAGGGGTTGGGTTCTTTATAATTATGTGCATTGAGCATAGTGTGCACAGGTGCTTGAAGGTGGATAGTAAGCAGGAATGTCAGCTGACGCAGACGACATTTAGCAGACCGGAAATGAACTGTGAATCTAGTTTTTCATATAAAAAGCTGCATCATTTCGAGCCGGAATTGCGGGTGGATGTCAACAGTAAGAAATCATGTGAAGACGCGTTACACGTAAAGCACACGGAAGTCACAGACGACAGGTCATGTGTTTTGTTCAAGGATAGCCATTCCGTCTTCAGCGAAGATTCCAAGTTGAGATTGAATGAAATAAATAAACACCGCTTACATGGAGATGACCAGGAAGGCTCAAAAACGTGCGATAACGGTGTGATGCACGAGCCCGCTTCCGCCATTACAACAATAAGGACAATTGTCTTACTCTTGGCGCTCTCGGTGCATATGATTTTCGATGGCATCGCCGTAGGTTTACTAAAGACGGACAGCAAAATATGGGAACTTGTGTTGGCCTTGTCAATCCATAAAGCACTTGCGTTCTTTACAATTGGTCTCCAGATTTGTGAAAATTTTAAATCTTTAAGGAAGTCAGCACTTGCGGTGTTTCTTTTCGCCCTGGTATCGCCTGTTGGTGTTTTGGTTGGAGACAGTATCATTTCCAATGGTGATAGCCTTACCCGGGACACCATAGCCGCCATCTTGCAAGGATTAGCAACCGGTACATTTATTTTCGTCACGTTCTTTGAGATTTTACAACGAGAACTTGGGTCAAATGATCATAATTTATTCAAAGTGATTGCGGCCATTCTTGGATTTGCACTGGTCGCAGTGATTCGACTGTTTCAAAATGCGCATGAAGGTGGAAACTGATCAACTGATACGAACGATATCAGTTAGGCGTACACTAAATAACCTTATACTGTGTTTATTAGCCGTTAAACAACATTGAATTAAACAATTCAATTGTTTGCAAAGACAGTTGGTCATTTTTCCCATCACAACCGGGTCTCATAGCTATTGGTGATGAGAAAAACAAAAATGACAAAAATGGAGATGAAGATGACTGCTGGGAAAGGGTATCTATATAATTCAAATGAAATGATGATGCAAATGAGCTGAAACACGCGAAAACGAGCCTTCAGACAACATTTTCACGTTTTATATTTTTTGATGTTTATGAAACACGGTGATTTTCTCTTTAAAAATCTCTTTATTTTATGTTGATATCTTAATTAAAAAAGATTTTATCTCAATTTGAAAATTAAAGATTGTACTCACCATTATTTTTGACGTTGACATCGGCGTCTTGGACGAGTCGTTGATTAAATAACAACAAAAAACATAAACAATTACCATTTTCTATTGCATCAACTATTTATATTAAGAAATATATTCCCTATCATATAATAATTAGGTAAAACACAGAAGTGACGAGAAATTTGATTAATTGATTACCGGCCGACGTCATAAATTGTTACGTTATGACGTTGTCGTCTAAACGTCTGTTTTCGTGTGTTGCGGCCCAAATCATTTCTTCTTTGAATGTATGCAATTCAATGTCGAAAGGCTCGAACTCCTCCAGTCAGCACGTTCGTTTCATCCTTTAAGCTGAAATACGTTATTGCTTGGAACGTTAGATCTTACAACACAAGAAAATGGTTTGATTTTTAATTCTGTTCAAAACTTTATTAGAGACAGTCATCGATTTACTTAGGTTTGCCATTACATTTTATCTTGTCTGATCAACCCGAGCAATATCACATGTGTTGCATTATTCTTTCTTCAACTTCTATTTTTCCCTTATTTTTTTTTATTTCTATTTTCTTATTATCTTAACATGTTCTACTACATATCATGTTGTAGTTAATCCAACTTATTGATACGTGTTAATAGCAATTGCCATTCATTTTATTTGTTAAAACTCCATTGTGTGGAAAAGGGCCGTAACTAATGTGGGCTTCTTACTGTGCCTAATAGTATTGTAAATAGGTAGGTAAATAAATCAATGAACAAAGGGCTTTAGTGGGATCCTTGAGCAGGTAGAATTACCACCAGGAGAGTTGGATACTCAATACCGGGATTTTGAATTAAATGATTTAAACATATTTTATTGCCATATATGTACAAGTACAATGCATCGGGTCGGGCCACAAGTGCTACCACTCTAGTCAGAAACATAATGGACAGATAGTTCAACGGTCATAGTGTGAAATTGTTCATTATAGATTATAACTGTATATCAAACTTATCAAAAAGCTATACAAATTAAAGGCAGGCCATATTTATTAAAAGGTTACATCAGGTGACACAGTATTCAGACGTCTCATAACTTAGGGAATTACACTGTCCAAACAATTTTACAAACTATGCCAGATACAGTTTTCAATACCGTATCACGGAAACTCGTGTGAACTAATGTTCTATTACATGGTATCCCATGACCACTACGCTTATGCATAAAGAGGGTAGCTTGCATGACCAGCTGCCAAATACAAAGTATAAGACCTCTAGCTCATTTAGTTTCATTTTTTTAAAAAATATATTTCCTTATATTACTAAGTAAAACTATGACTCAATGGGCGGGGATAAATATGACCCCGGGATCACTATTTGAACAAACGTAATAGAGGACCACACGCTTATGCTACATGTAAAACATTAGAACTTCAGCTCTTGTAGTTTCAAAGCATATTTTTAATAACTTTCTATATAACTCTATGTTAAACTGTGACCCCAGGGTGGGTCCAAATTTGACAACAGGGTCACCATTTGAACAAACTCGGTTGAGGACCATAAGCTTGTGCTACATGCAAACTATTAGACCTCTAGCTCTTGTCGTTTTAATGAAGATTGTTTGTAGGATTTCCTGTATAACTCCATGTAAAATATTGTGACCCTCGGCAAATGCCTAATTTAACCCCAGGGTCAGCATTTTGAACCAAACTGATAGCGGGTCATAAGCTAATGCTTCATGCCATATATGGGAGTTTATGGCTGTTGCCATATATGAGAGTTTATGGCTGTTGCCATATATGGGAGTTTATGGCTGTTGCGATATATGGGAGTTTATGGCTGTTGCCATATATGGGAGTTTATGGCTGTTGCCATATATGGGAGTTTATGGCTGTTGCCATATATGAGAGTTTATGGCTGTTGCCATATATGAGAGTTTATGGTTGTTGGTTTCGGGGAAGAAGGTTTCTCAAGTTGTTCAATAGTTAAGTCCATGTAAAACATGTGAATATCTATAAATATGCATTGGATCTCGGTGCTCGCCATTTCTCAGCCCAGTGGGAATTAAATTGTAAAAGTATGATAGTTTGGGGTTTGGCGATCATTTATAAACAAAAACTGTCGCAATATGTTTAGCATATCACGAGCAGAAGGTATTTTAATGCTTTGCCTATTTATAGTAATGGTGGTCATCTTGGATGACACATTGACCTAATTTGTATAACTTTGAAGGGATTAGACCTATGGAGCATCCATGTGAAAATTTATCAAATTCGTTAGAGTGTTTAAAGATGTCATTTAAGCATGTGTTGAAGGACGGACAGACGTATATGCTATGATACACGTGTGTCTTTAGGCAAAATAAAAAAAACAGGTCCAAAAGCTCACATAAGGCAAACAGTGCTATTATTGCTCTAACCCTAAACCTATACACACACGTATACTGTAGTATGTGCAACAAACGCACGTAGGATGAAAAATAATCGGAAAAGCTCAACTGAGTTTTTGTATACAAAGAATAAAAACATCCTATTTATTTTAAATGAGTTTATTATCATCCATTATCATCAATTTTACATTCAGAAACACTTTGGAAAACATGTTAATCCATACAAACGAGTGAGTATACATTCATTTAGTCTCAATCTTTAAATAAAGTATCTGAAATAACTGACATGTTGGCCTGAAACATACTAAATGCGCGTGCGCGCGCGTTTGTGTGTGTGTATGTATGTGTGTGTGTTAAAACTTTTGTTACATCAGCTTGTGTTGGAATGTGTAAAACGTTAGGATCGCATACTTTCCACAGATGTTGTTTCTTACAAACGTTTATGAATATTCCGTAAACTGCGTAGGCATTATAAAGCATGTATGACGTTGCATCATTTTTTTCCATATCATCTTGTTACATATGCCATATGAGGCAAATATATTTTCCATACGCCATATGGTACCCCCATGATGCTCTTTGATAAGACAAAATTCATTTAATGCAATAATTTTGTGAACGTAAATAAATGTGCTGGGATTTTTTTTGAAAAAATATTCTGGCCCTTGAATTGTTGAAAAAAATATCCTGGCTCTGACTTGAGGGGGAAAAAAACAACAGTCCCTCAAATTGTTGGGAAAAAAAATCCAGCCTTCTCTCATAAAATTGTTGTGAGTCCAATTAGAGGAAAAAAATAATCTGGCTCCCTATTCAGTCTATGATAAATGTAGATCTACTCCATTAGCCACTGGATTCAACATGAAAATGTTTAACCACAATCAGGCTACATCCACAGCTTCTGCTCAGAAGTTTATCGAAATCTCCAGTTGAAATGAGTTTAGAAGACTGTGAGTGATAGTATTCATGGTTGTAATAAATCTGATGTACCTAGATCATGGTAGTAATAAATATGGTATACATTAGTCATGGTAGTTATATATGTGATAAATGTGGTATACATTGGCAATGGTGGTAGTAAATGTGTTGTATAACGTGTTATAAAGTGGTCATGGTAGTAAATTTGGTATACATTGGTCAAATGTGATATTCATATAAAGTCATGTTTATAATTTATGTGGTATACATAAGTCATGGTTGTAAAAAGGCCATTATTTTTTTATATAAATTTGTTTTACGAACCCTCCTATTTTATTTTTCCATAGGGAATTTGATAGGTTATTGTTTTTACCTCCTCCCAGATTTTAATAGAACATTTCATTCCCTTCCTTTAAATTAAAATAAATAAACTATGCTTTACCAAATTTTTATTTTTATTTGTTTCCCTTCCTCCTACAGCAATTCTCTGTCTTGATGGTTCGTAAAACAAATAATAAAAAAATAATGGCTTAAATGTGTTATACATTGGTCATGGTAGTATGTAAATATTGCAATCATGTGAGGGTGATGGTGAATATTTGTAAACCTTCTAAGGTTATTTGTTTTATTATACTGAAAAATATGTTTGAAAAAGAAATTTGGTCCTGCTAAATTTTCCTTTGAAATAAAACAGGAGAAAACATTGTTACTAATCTGTCGGTTCCAAATCACTATTCTCAGCACCTAGCTAGAAAATAAATTTCTGCGGATGGTTCTTTTGTGTTCTTTCGAAATCTTCAGCTGTGAACTCATGCGTAAAATGTTTAAATCATCTTCAGAAGGTTGTGCAAACTGTGTTCGCCATTTTAGTAAATGTTCACTGATTTTTATTTGCATATGCATATACATACACTGTTCAGCATAGGACAATGCTTTGACTTCACAATCATAAGACAGTACAAATTATACTGGGATAACATTACAAAAAATACTATAATTCAGTGTCTCATTCCATGGAAACATTACAAGCGATATGAGATATTACAAAAATGGGAAAATAACAGCATTCATTATTAATAAATATTAAATATGATATCAGTGGTCGTGGTAATACTAAATGTAGTATGCACAGCTCATGGTAGTAATACATAGGGTATTAAGTGGTCATGGTAATAATGAATGGGGCATTAAGTGGTCATGGTAGTAATTTAAATGGGCTCACATAGAAAGCAGACAAGGACAAGCATAACTAAAGATTAAAACTAGCACATGGAGTTCCATCCCCATATATGGAAAGATCCATATTAAACAAGAGTTGTCAAAAGGACAGCATGCTCCACTATTCAAAGTCAATTTTAAACAAGGCCTCTGACACTTCTGTCTCACCAACTATGGTGCCAGTTCATTCACAAGGTCAAGTCTTAATTGTGGAGTTTATATGGTGTCGAGGTGAGTGTGTAGGGGGTGCGCGGAGGTGTTGGTCAGTAGCGTTGGGAATCGGCTGAAAATTCATGATCGATTATCTGAATATTTAACCGACCGATGATCGATCATTAATCGATTAAACATGGCTGCTATAAAAGACAAATGTAAGCCTTTTCCAGACTAAAATGAAGAAAAGAATCACATTTCAAGTATGTTCTGGTAATAAAGGAACAGAATAAAACTGACCAAATTATATATTTTTAAAAAATAAGTTGTGATAACCGCTATATATATGATTACTTGTTGCACAATTATAACTCATTTTATTTCTTGTATACTTTAGTACAAGAGAATGAAATAAGCCATAATTTTTAATAACCGAGTAAAGTCGATCATGAACATTTTTTATCGAATAATCAGATCAAAGGCATAACTGATTGATGATCGATCAAATCGATTAATCGGAACAACACTATTGGTCAGTAAACATATACCAAATATCGAAGAAAGACCTTCAATACCCCAGAATAAATATGCGGGAGGGTGTGGGGAAGAGAACAGGATGCAGACATGGTTACTGAAGAGAAACCAGAAGAATATAACAAAAATTTGTCTATCTGTGGTGATGGTGGTGTAGGAGTGAGGAAGGTGTGGGCGTTTATGATTATTTAATCATATATTTGATACCGGAAATGATTTCTGCGAAAGCATTATTGCTCCTGTATTTAAATCAGGCTCTCGGAACGACCCTAAAAATTATCGTGGTATTTCACTTATCAATACAATATGTAAAATATGTATAAGTATTTTAAGTTGAAGGTTAATATATAAAAGTGGTGTGATTAAAATGATGTTATAGATGAATCTCAATCTGGATTTCGAAAGAAATATTCGACTGTAGATAATGTGTTTACATTATCGGCGCTAGTGCAAATATATTTATCGAAAAAAGAAGGGACGTTTCTATGGTATATTCGTTGACTTTACGACTGCATTTGACAGTGTACACCATCAAAAGTTGTGGAATGCATTTCGTCGAAAGAATATTGATGGAAAATGTAATTCTGTTCTTGAAAATATGTATTCAAAATTGAAATCATGTGTCAAGGTCGACAACGGCTTAACAGACTTTTTCAGTTGTACTAAGATTTGATATCCATTTTACGTTCAAAATGTGGAAAAGGTGTATTTGTTTCAGATGCTATAGAGAATTTTTGCAAATCTACTAGCATGAAAGTTAACTTAAAGAAAACCAAAGTAATTGTTTTTCGAAGAGGTGGTATTATTAAACCAAATGAGCGTTGGGTTTACAATGGTAAACAACTTGAATATGTTTCATTTTATAAATATCTTGGTATGTATATTACTCCAAAACTTTCATGGTCAAAACACACGAAAACTTAGCAAAACAAGCAACTAAAGCAATGGCATGTATTTTTCAATATCAGCGTAAATTTGGAAGATTTCAATCCAATGATATATTTAAATTATTTGACATTATGGTCAAACCAATTATTATATATGGATCAGAAATATGGGGTTATACATATTATGAGAATTTGGAAAGAGTTCATATAAAATTTTGTAACGTTCATTGTAACTTACCGTTGCAAGCAGCTGACTTTTTTGCTATGGGAGAGTGCGGTAGAACTCCATTATGTACAACTTATATTCCAAGATGTATTCAGTACTGGCTTAAGCTTATCTCGTTGGAAAATCATAGGTACCCAAAACAATGTTATTACATGCTAAAACGTTTGGACGAGGCAGGTAGACACACGTGGGCCAGCGAAATTAGAAGTTTATTGTATAAATTTGGTTTTGGGTATGAGTGGCTTTCACATGAGATCGGCAATCCAAATTTGTTTTTGACTGTTTAAGCAAAGAGTAAAAGATTTATATATGCAAATATGGTATGGAAAGGTTGATGTATCAAGTAAAGCTTATTATTACAAACACTATAAATCATTGCTTAATATTGAACAATATCTCTCTATGGAAATGTCATATATACTAAGAAGTTATCTATCTAGATTTCGATGTTCTCGTCATAATTTAGCTGTATATCAAACGAAAAACGTAAACTGATTATCGATAACAATTTATTGAATTAGATAAATATAGAGTTTACATGAAGACTGTTAAGTAGATATTAGATATTAGATGTAAAACATAAAGTTTCTAAATTTGTTATACGTTCTATATTATTATGAAATTATTATAGACATGTTGTATTCATATATCTTCAACCATGTAATGTATAATAAATGTTATTATGCTGTTCAACTTGTTTCTTATGATAGGCCGGTGGCCGAAATTATGAAATAAAATTTCTTGACTTGACTTGACTTGTTAAAACTATTTACATATAAGAGATGATATGGTAAAAGTAACTATCTATATGCAGGACAACAAATGCCCGTCAATGGGCGTGGATGATACACACAATGCATATATAACATACGGCTAATAAACCAACATTTATATATATACATATATGGTAGACAGAACACACACAGCATATATAACATATGACTTATATGCAAACTTCTACACATATGGTGGATAGAACACACAACGCATATATAACATATGACTTATATGACAATATTCTACACATAGTATCTACCTAAGAATATGTCAAGAATATTCTAATTGTTTTGTGTATTTTGAGCTTGATTAGAGATACGGTTAAACTGCAAAATAACGAGTGTAAATCGTCTGCTCTGATTGCACGAACATATTTTAAAACTTTTAAGTCAATGTGTTTTCTTAGAAATAGGTTATAACACTTATACAACTGGGTATATAGGATTTTATTTACTTCGAATTAGCGAAGCTTATGATGTTCCTTATTCTAAAATATGGCATTAAAATTATTTTGACATCATATTTTACTAGCATTACCACTACAAATGCGTTTGCAAAAGAAATTTTCGAAATATTTAATGTTAACGCTGAATTACAGTTACTTGAATTTAATACAATATTCAAATTAAAGGGAGGTAATTTAAGATTTCATTTTTTATAGACGGAAAATCTGCGATAAATGGGTCAAATTTTTATGTTTTTTTCTATTATTTCATACCAATTTTAAGAATTTTATGTCTTTAAGCGATCTTTGACTCATGTTATGTGTTTCATCAGCACATTTCATGTTTTCATATAAAGGGAGGGTAACTCTCAAAAGATGTAACAATTTAAACAAAAAATAAATGTTTTACAAACTATGGGTCAAAACAAAATACTTATCATACATCTATTCTAAAATATATTTAAAATAAGAAAATTAGTTAAGATACAAAAGTTGATACTTAGAAATTTTGTTCAGTGTAGTTTAAATTTATATGCCAAACTTCTATAGACTTTTATTCACAATTTATGCATCCTATTAATATTGGTAGGAATCAAATTAAAGGGAATATAGCGACACAACCAAACAAGCTCTGTTATTGAGAGTTCTGAAAATCTTGGAAAAAGGTGAAAGAATTATCAAAATCGGATGATAAACAAAAAAGATATGACCATAGAAAGGTTGTTCTAAAACGAATATGGGAGCCGCCATTTTTAAAACTATGACATCATAGTTCCATATTACCATATATGGAATATTGATAAATATCATTTAAAACGAAGAAAATCACTGCAAATGAATGATTTTTTTTACTGGTCATATAAAGCATTATTGCCATTAAGTATTACATATTTTTCAAAAAGTTGCGGTCATTTTTTCCCTATAAATCATTAAATTTTTATAATTATAAATATTCCATATATGGTCATGTCATAGCTCTCAAAATGGCAGCTTCCATATCCGTTTCAACAGAAACTTCAAATGATCATATCTTCTTGGTTTATAATCCGATTTTGATAATTCTTTCACACTTTTTCAAGTATTTCAGAACTCTCAATAATAAAGATAGTTTGGCTGTGTCGCTACATTCCCTTTAAGGTGTACTGTGTGGATAACAAATACATATCTCAGAATGTACTGACGATAAACAATATATATCTCAGAAACTGAATAATCATATATCCTCAATAACAAACATACAGTTGCAAAACCACAAAATGCGTACAAGGGAAGATTTATAATTATTATTATATAGCTGTCAGACTGTGTTCATTAATTATTAGTGTTGTTGAAGAGAAGGCAGATTATGTTGTGTATTATCATGCGTACATCCTTGTCTTACTATGAATGACCTCACCTGTTATTTTATTTTAGCGCCTTTTATTCACTATTTTTAACCAAAAAAATGATGATGATGTATTGTCACCAAATGATTGTCGTCTGCGTATTCGTCCACTGGTAACAGTTTTGTGTAGCTTGTATCACAAAAACATGATAAAGGATTGAAACATCACATATGTATTTGGGCATCATAGAGTCATCTTCTATAAATTATATTTTTATTTAAACACAATTATGGTCCCTTTTATAATTAGAAAGTGTGTTAAGGTTTTGTTCGTAAGTTTGTGTCTCGTAAACTGCATCACGCAATGGATTGAAACTTCATACGTATTTGGCATCATCAGACAACACCATAGAGCCATGTTCTATAACTTATGTTTTTATTTAAACACAATTATGGCCCCTTTTATAATTAGAAAGTGTGTTAAGGTTTTGTACGTAAGTTTGTGTCTCGTAAACTGCATCACGCAATGGATTGAAACTTCATACGCATTTGGCATCATCAGACAACACCATAGAGCCATCTTCTATAACTTATGTTTTTATTTAAACACAATTATGGTCCCTTTTATAATTAGAAAGTGTGTTAAGGTTTTGTACGTAAGTTTGTGTCTCGTAAACTGCATCACGCAATGGGTTGAAACTTCATACGCATTTGGCATCATCAGACAATACCATAGAGCCATCTTCTATAACTTATGTTTTTATTTAAACACAATTATGGTCCCTTTTATAATTAGAAAGTGTGTTAAGGTTTTGTACGTAAGTTTGTGTCTCGTAAACTGCATCACGCAATGGATTGAAACTTCATACGCATTTGGCATCATCAGACAACACCATAGAGCCATCTTCTATAACTTATGTTTTTATTTAAACACAATTATGGTCCCTTTTATAATTAGAAAGTGTGTTAAGGTTTTGTACGTAAGTTTGTGTCTCGTAAACTGCATCACGCAATGGATTGAAACTTCATACGCATTTGGCATCATCAGACAACACCATAGAGCCATCTTCTATAACTTATGTTTTTATTTAAACACAATTATGGTCCCTTTTATAATTAGAAAGTGTGTTAAGGTTTTGTACGTAAGTTTGTGTCTCGTAAACTGCATCACGCAATGGATTGAAACTTCATACGCATTTGGCATCATCAGACAACACCATAGAACCATCTTCTATAACTTATGTTTTTATTTAAACACAATTATGGTCCCTTTTATAATTAGAAAGTGTGTTAAGGTTTTGTACGTAAGTTTGTGTCTCGTAAACTGAATCACGCAATGGATTGAAACTTCATACGTGTATTTGGCATCATCAGACAACACCATAGAGCCATGTTATATAACTTATGTTTTTGTATTAAAGTAGCAATCCCGCCAGCAACTGCCACATTTTACATCATATGTACACAGTTTCTACCTACTGATGACGAGGTAAATAAAAGGAAAAAGAAACGCGACACGGGAAATTCCGCTATATCTTGTATATACAATATGCTGCTGTTAATCGAATGGTACATGGCTACGTAAGATATCTCCTTTAGGAAAAAATACTAAAATAACACGTAAAACAGCAAATAGTATTCCTGCAAAGATTCATTATTGATAGAGTACGCGTTTGGCGCAAACTTAGGATGCAACATTTTGCAAACTCTTTACGTTAAATATAGTACTGAACTGGCTCAATTTTTCAAAGCGGAACTTTAACATTTATGAATTTCTTGTTACAACGTGAACTGTGATTAAAACGTCTACATCACAGTTGTGTCCTTTCTCTAACTAACAGCAACTTCTTTTTTTTTTTACAAAACATCTCGGGATTTCCTTTGAATAATATGGAATTAAGTGTGCAGTATATACAATATATAGCGGAAATTCCCGTGTCGCGTTTCTTTTTCCTTTCAGTTTATAGATATATAACTTGCATATTTTTGAGAATTCAAACTCTATAAACACAATATAAACGGCTTTAAACAGCCAAGTCAAACCTCGAAACTGGAGCCTCGAATTAAGAGTTACCAACTCATAATTCATTTTACGCATATTCAATCACGGGTATTTTAAGAACCCGTTAATAAACCTATACGCACATATACATTATTATATGACCTGAAAGAAGCGTCTCCGTGACCGATGGGTTAATGACGTTGCATTGTAAACCTTCTCGCCTCTCACCGCAGCGGATTCGAATCCCACCGAGAGCTCGAATTGTAATACTTAGAAACATCTGGTAAAATGTGTGCATATAAGCTTGTGGCTTGTAAACTACATCACATAATGGATTGATAATAGTAACAAAAGTATGGCCCCTTTTATACTCAGAACATTCGGTTAATGTTATGTATGTAAGCTTGTATCTTAGAAACTACTTCACGTACTGTATTTCAACTTCAGATGTCTTCGGCATCATGACAACATGGCAGACAAGCATCAGCGCCGAAGGCATTGCCTTTTGTTTATATTTGGAAAATCTAAGTAATAAAACAATAGGCACAAAAGGGCCTGAAGATAATCTACTTGTTGCATGGACTGGAGGTGGTCAGCCAGAACTGGACGCTGCAGACGCCGCTATGGTGCTGAACATATCTCTTACTAACAATAACACGATACCACCTTTATAAATAGTATACTGTTAAATTGGATAAATATTAACTGCATAAAAACCAATTGAATCATTTGTTGACCTCTATACTTTGATTTAAAAACAGACCAGCTTGTTACCTGTCTAGGAGCACGCAGTGGTACACATATACCTTCAGACAGAGGTAGCTCCACTGATTACCAGCCATGAATACGCTGCAGACAAAAGTGCTCCATCGCCAATTCCGAGATAGAAAAATAAAGGTGAACAAGGTGGGTATGCTTTGCTAGTTCTTCGTTATTTTTTTATTTGCCTTGATATGACAAATCCGGGAATGCAGTTCCGTGTGGTTATGTTTAAGGATGTTGGCTGGGCAAGTTTTGACATCTTCAAGTCTAAACATTTTATTTTTTAAATCATAGTTTTATTTGACAACATAATTGTTTCTTTTTTTCCATTCTAGTAGATATGGTTTTGCATTCTAGTAGATATGGATATAATATAGGATTTAAGATGGTAACATACCAAATTATAAGCAATTCTTTTTTTCTTCATATTTTTCCGTCATTTGTGATCATTTTTTGTTGTCAACAAAATAGGGGGTATGGGTAGCTATGAGTAGAATTTATCCTTTTGCTATAGAATAAATCAGATTTTTGTTTTTCAGTAGTGGAGTACATCTATAAAAGTAGATACTGAGCTAATTTTATTTTCGATCTCCATGTCAATATTGTGTGTACAGTATTTTACATTGAAAATGTCAAAAGAACTCCAAAATGGGTGTAATTTAAAGAATTTTTAATAAAAAATCATTAGAAGCCTGGTAACCTATTTTTTTTTTACTTGTTTTGAAAGAAATGTCATAGTACCTTGACTTATACAAGTTTTAAAAAAAATTGATCATTAGAACATACTTTTTTATCTTGAATTAATTTTTCGGTAAAAACAAAAGTGGGTGGGGTACGGTTCATATTTGTTTGCTTTTTAAAGTAAAAAGACGAATGAGGATTACAATTGTTTTTGTATGATTTGAAATATATATATATATATATATATAAGCAATCGAAAATTAATTGTTGTTTTTCAACAAACGTAATGTTATGAAAACAATTGAGAAAATGTTCAATGACTATATTTTTTCCTCTTTTTAGTGAAATTTTGAAAAACAAATTCTCAATAGATGCCTTATTTGATGTCAGGGACTTTTAGCCCGTCCAAACTTTGCAGTGTTTTTCTCAACTTGATCGTCGCCACCGAGGTTTTTCCCACTTGTTTGCCTATTTACGCTACATATCGACATTAACATATCCAATATCAACTATTTGGTGTCCTGTTGACCAAATAATAACACTGAGAGCGTTTCAGTGGAGAAATACGTCATTTCTTAAAAGAGATAGCTCCAATGCCAGAGAGATATCACCAGTGACATCTTATGTGGATGTCATTGTTTTAAAACTGCGTACGACGATCTTTTTGGTTATACAATACACAATTACATACCAAAATCATTGATACCGTATTGTATTATATTGAAAAGTCCTTGAATACTGCATTTCCTGTTCGACTTTTATATCTACTTTTACCAACATCATTAGCTACTACTGCAGGCTTAGATTTAAGGGTCATTGTACATTTATTCCGTATTACAGTGTGTAGGTGTTACAGATTATAGACCCTATGATGACGTCTACCTAAATCTACCTAAATCTACCTAAATCCTCAACGTATGATGTTCGTCTCTAATCTTGTCTTAACGGTTTAATCTCTTACTGATATTACTTCTGCCAAGTCTATGAGTACTTTCTTTGTGGCTTTCTAGACGTTTGTTTTTCACATTCATATATACATGATCATCTTTGTGTTATTTTTATATTGCCTATTAAAGCAGTCTAGTTTGAGGGTATAGCATGGCGGGTTCCGTTTTATTGGGATGACAATATGATAAAAACGAGGTTTGGTGCACCCTAGAACCTGGTAAAAAGTCAAATCTGCATTTTTTCCACTGACCGTTCCAAGACGGTAGCCATATTTCACCCATTTTATGTTTGCGATGTCACATACCTTGCCTCTTATTTATCCTTGTACTTGTTGTTTATTTCGGTGCGTGTTTATGTTGACTGTGGAACCTGATTGTTACATCCTTGTACTTGTTGTTTGTTTCGGTGCGTGTTTATGTTGACTGTGGTCCCTGAAGGCTACATACTTGTACTTGTTGTTTGTTTCGGTGCGTTTTTATGTTGACTGTGGAACCTGATTGTTACATCCTTGTACTTGTTGTTTATTTCGGTGCGTGTTTATGTTGACTGTGGAACCTGATTGTTACATCCTTGTACTTGTTGTTTGTTTCGGTGCGTGTTTATGTTGACTGCGGTCCCTGAAGGCTACATCCTTGTACTTGTTGTTTGTTTCGGTGCGTGTTTATGTTGACTGTGGAACCTGAATGTTACATCCTTGTACTTGTTGTTTGTTTCGGTGCGTGTTTATGTTGACTGTGGTCCTGAAGGCTACATCCTTGTACTTGTTGTTTATTTCGGGGCGTGTTTATGTTGACTGTGGAACCTGAATGTTACATCCTTGTACTTGTTGTTTGTTTCGGTGCGTGTTTATGTTGACTGTGGTCCTGAAGGCTACATCCTTGTACTTGTTGTTTGTTTCGGTGCGTGTTTATGTTGACTGTGGAACCTGAATGCTACATCCTTGTACTTGTTGTTTGTTTCGGTGCGTGTTTATGTTGACTGTAGAACCTGAATGCTACATCCTTGTACTTGTTGTTTGTTTCGGTGCGTGTTTATGTTGACTGTGGAACCTGAAGGCTACATCCTTGTACTTGTTGTTTGTTTCGGTGCGTGTTTATGTTGACTGTGGTACCTGAATGCTACATCCTTGTACTTGTTGTTTGTTTCGGTGCGTGAGTATGTTGACTGTGGAACCTGAAGGCTACATCCTTGTACTTGTTGTTTGTTTCGGTGCGTGAGTATGTTGACTGTGGAACCTGAAGGCTACATCCTTGTACTTGTTGTTTGTTTCGGTGCGTGAGTATGTTGACTGTGGAACCTGAAGGCTACATCCTTGTACTTGTTGTTTGTTTCGGTGCGTGAGGATGTTGACTGTGGTACCTGAAGGCTACATCCTTGTACTTGTTGTTTGTTTCGGTGCGTGAGGATGTTGACTGTGGTCCCTGATGGCTACATCCTTGTACTTGTTGTTTGTTTCGGTGCGTGAGGATGTTGACTGTGGTCCCTGATGGCTACATCCTTGTACTTGTTGTTTGTTTCGGTGCGTGAGTATGTTGACTGTGGAACCTGAAGGCTACATCCTTGTACTTGTTGTTTGTTTCGGTGCGTGTTTATGTTGACTGTGGAACCTGAATGCTACATCCTTGTACTTGTTGTTTGTTTCGGTGCGTGAGTATGTTGACTGTGGAACCTGAAGGCTACATCCTTGTACTTGTTGTTTGTTTCGGTGCGTGAGTATGTTGACTGTGGTACCTGAATGCTACATCATTGTACTTGTTGTTTGTTTCGGTGCGTGAGTATGTTGACTGTGGAACCTGAAGGCTACATCCTTGTACTTGTTGTTTGTTTCGGTGCGTGAGTATGTTGACTTGTACTTGTTGTTTGTTTCGGTGCGTGAGTATGTTGACTGTGGAACCTGAAGGCTACATCCTTGTACTTGTTGTTTGTTTCGGTGCGTGAGTATGTTGACTGTGGAACCTGAAGGCTACATCCTTGTACTTGTTGTTTGTTTCGGTGCGTGAGTATGTTGACTGTGGAACCTGAAGGCTACATCCTTGTACTTGTTGTTTGTTTCGGTGCGTGTTTATGTTGACTGTGGAACCTGAATGCTACATCCTTGTACTTGTTGTTTGTTTCGGTGCGTGAGTATGTTGACTATGGAACCTGAAGGCTACATCCTTGTACTTGTTGTTTGTTTCGGTGCGTGAGTATGTTGACTGTGGAACCTGAAGGCTACATCCTTGTACCTGTTGTTTGTTTCGGTGCGTGAGTATGTTGACTGTGGAACCTGAAGGCTACATCCTTGTACTTGTTGTTTGTTTCGGTGCGTGAAGGCTACATCCTTGTACTTGTTGTTTGTTTCGGTGCGTGAGTATGTTGACTGTGGAACCTGAAGGCTACATCCTTGTACTTGTTGTTTGTTTCGGTGCGTGAGTATGTTGACTGTGGAACCTGAAGGCTACATCCTTGTACTTGTTGTTTGTTTCGGTGCGTGAGTATGTTGACTTGTACTTGTTGTTTGTTTCGGTGCGTGAGTATGTTGACTGTGGAACCTGAAGGCTACATCCTTGTACTTGTTGTTTGTTTCGGTGCGTGAGTATGTTGACTGTGGAACCTGAAGGCTACATCCTTGTACTTGTTGTTTGTTTCGGTGCGTGAGTATGTTGACTGTGGAACCTGAAGGCTACATCCTTGTACTTGTTGTTTGTTTCGGTGCGTGAGTATGTTGACTGTGGAACCTGAATGCTACATCCTTGTACTTGTTGTTTGTTTCGGTGCGTGAGTATGTTGACTATGGAACCTGAAGGCTACATCCTTGTACTTGTTGTTTGTTTCGGTGCGTGAGTATGTTGACTGTGGAACCTGAAGGCTACATCCTTGTACCTGTTGTTTGTTTCGGTGCGTGAGTATGTTGACTGTGGAACCTGAAGGCTACATCCTTGTACTTGTTGTTTGTTTCGGTGCGTGAAGGCTACATCCTTGTACTTGTTGTTTGTTTCGGTGCGTGTTTATGTTGACTGTGGAACCTGAATGCTACATCCTTGTACTTGTTGTTTGTTTCGGTGCGTGTTTATGTTGACTGTAGAACCTGAATGCTACATCCTTGTACTTGTTGTTTGTTTCGGTGCGTGTTTATGTTGACTGTGGAACCTGAAGGCTACATCCTTGTACTTGTTGTTTGTTTCGGTGCGTGTTTATGTTGACTGTGGTACCTGAATGCTACATCCTTGTACTTGTTGTTTGTTTCGGTGCGTGAGTATGTTGACTGTGGAACCTGAAGGCTACATCCTTGTACTTGTTGTTTGTTTCGGTGCGTGAGTATGTTGACTGTGGAACCTGAAGGCTACATCCTTGTACTTGTTGTTTGTTTCGGTGCGTGTTTATGTTGACTGTGGAACCTGAATGCTACATCCTTGTACTTGTTGTTTGTTTCGGTGCGTGAGGATGTTGACTGTGGTCCCTGATGGCTACATCCTTGTACTTGTTGTTTGTTTCGGTGCGTGAGGATGTTGACTGTGGTCCCTGATGGCTACATCCTTGTACTTGTTGTTTGTTTCGGTGCGTGAGGATGTTGACTGTGGTCCCTGATGGCTACATCCTTGTAGTTGTTGTTTGTTTCGGTGCGTGAGGATGTTGACTGTGGTCCCTGATGGCTACATCCTTGTACTTGTTGTTTGTTTCGGTGCGTGAGTATGTTGACTGTGGAACCTGAATGCTACATCCTTGTACTTGTTGTTTGTTTCGGTGCGTGAGTATGTTGACTGTGGTCCCTGATGGCTACATCCTTGTACTTGTTGTTTGTTTCGGTGCGTGAGTATGTTGACTGTGGAACCTGAATGCTACATCCTTGTACTTGTTGTTTGTTTCGGTGCGTGAGTATGTTGACTGTGGAACCTGAAGGCTACATCCTTGAACTTGTTGTTTGTTTCGGTGCATGAGTATGTTGACTGTGGAACCTGAAGGCTACATCCTTGTACTTGTTGTTTGTTTCGGTGCGTGAGTATGTTGACTGTGGAACCTGAAGGCTACATCCTTGTACTTGTTGTTTGTTTCGGTGCGTGAGTATGTTGACTGTGGTCCCTGATGGCTACATCCTTGTACTTGTTGTTTGTTTCGGTGCGTGAGTATGTTGACTGTGGAACCTGAAGGCTACATCCTTGTACTTGTTGTTTGTTTCGGTGCGTGAGTATGTTGACTGTGGTCCCTGAATGCTACATCCTTGTACTTGTTGTTTGTTTCGGTGCGTGAGTATGTTGACTGTGGAACCTGAATGCTACATCCTTGTACTTGTTGTTTGTTTCGGTGCGTGAGTATGTTGACTGTGGAACCTGAAGGCTACATCCTTGTACTTGTTGTTTGTTTCGGTGCGTGTTTATGTTGACTGTGGTCCTTGAATGCTACATTTCATGTACGACCTGTATATCTACTTTTATGGAGCGTTATGTAAAACTCTAAATCATTCTTAAATGTCAACCAGTTAGATAATTTGCTACAATCTCGTATTTTTATGCATAATAATATTCCCGTAATTTTGCCATATATTGAACTGAATTTCAAACAATTGTACTACATATATATTTTTTAAAGGAATATTAACAATGACGGTTTGCATTCTCCAATATCAAACTAAATCAGTGGAGCGCTGTGGTCTAGTGATAGAGCATTGGACCTATGATCGAAAAGTCGTGTGTTCGATCCCCACCATTGCCATATACGTTGTGTCCCTGAGTAAGACACTTTATCTGCATTTGCTTAGTACTGGTTCTACCCAGGAAGACATCGAGAGTGATTCAAATAAGTTCATAGAGCTTTCGTTACAATCGATGTAAAATAAATAAGTTTAAATTAAACAAAAACAAGGTTCATTTTCATACATTACTGGAAATAATAACGTGCTTGAAATAAGACGAATAAATACACAGTATGTGTGGTGTTTTCCAGTTAATGAGAAGTTTTCTTACGAAATAAAACAATGTTTGGATTTTGCAAGATAAGTGAAAACTAATGTTACATGCAAGAATAGGTTTATTTATCATGTGATCGCAGACTACTTTTTCTTGCATACCGAACAAGGAAATCCGTCATTTTACCGGGGCTAGATATTTCCATCTCACCCTTGGGTCAAGATAAAATTCACGCGCGCCGACATCCGCCATTTAGGAAATCAGGCAAAACGTTAGTATATGGCGGCGTCAACGCACAACATGTCTCTGATAAGCAAGAAAAACAATCTATCATTGGTATTCGGTTTATATAGGGATTTCCAACCCTCGGTATAAGTGTTTTAATCGGAACCTCGGCAGAACCTCGGCTCCGATAAAAACACTTATACAGAGGGTTGGAATTCCCTATCTTCACCGGATACCCATGACAGATTCTTATAATCTAGGTCTAATGCTCCTAGACGAAATAGTAACATCAAACGGAATCAATCAATCGTGCCTTAATGGTGTATTCTCTTGTTGCTCTGGCTTCTGCCAAGTCATTGAGTACTTGCCTTGTTGCTCTGGCTTCTGCCAAGTTATTGAGTACTTTCCTTGTTGCTCTGGCTTCTGCCAAGTCATTGAGAACTGCCTTGTTGCTCTGGCTTCTGCCAAGTCATTGAGTACTTGCCTTGTTGCTCTGGCTTCTGCCAAGTCATTGAGTTCTTGCTTTGTGGGCTTCTAGGCTTTTTTTCTGTTTTTATATTCATATAAACATGATCATTGTTCGTGTTATATTGCCTTTTGATGCTGCCTAGTTTGTTAGAGGATATAGCCTAGCGGGGATTTCTTATTTACATTGTCCCATTTTATTTGGATGACACTAGGGCAAGAGTGAGATTTCATGCATCCCCAGCGGCCAGTTTTGTCACTGACCGTTCCAAGGCGGTAGCACTATTGTAAACCTCTTTATATGTGTGATGTTTTATACCTGGCCTTTTATTTATCCTCGTAATTGTTGTTTGTTTTGATGCGTTACTGTTGTCCTTGAATGTTATATTTCCTGTTCAACTTGTATATCTATTTAATGTTCACAATAGTGTTGTTTTTGCCGTGTGGCGACCGTAAACACGTCTCACATGCACTCAATCAATTTTGTTATATTTTCATTCCACAGGTATTGTATGACATTAAAAGATCCAGTTTTATCCTTCCTTAAAGGGACACACGCCAATCTTGAAGTGTTTATCAAGCATTGAGATGATGATTTCTAAGGTTTAAAGTCCCTCTACCATGTGAGCCCCCGGGAAGAATCCCCCCCGTTGACTCGGCATTATGTCTGGACTATTGTGGGAGGGATTGTGTGTAGTGCTATGTATCTATCTACAGTCTACTTGAAGCAGATATAGTGCTGCCACACTGGAATACCACGCCGTAGTACATGATACCCCACCCAGAAACATTATTCTGACACCGGGTTGACCAGACGTAGTATTACCCATTATTTGCTTGTCAGGCATGGGTGTACAAGTAACTACTCCATTTTTAAAGTCTTTGGTGTGACGCGGTCAGGGGACTCGAACCCACGACCTCCCGAATGCAAGGCAGACACTCTAACCACTACACCACAATGCTTGGTAAGCATTGAGATTAGTGTCTCGATTTATTTATCTGGTATCATTTTGACTTTAAACCTGCTTGCATATAATTAAATACAATTTTGAGTTTCCATTGTGTCGTCTTATTTTATCATACTAGGTTTTAATATATTATTGGTGCAATATTATTAACAGTTAATAATATGCAAAAACAAAAACAATCGGCTTGAAACTATTCTTATAATTAATATTAATGATTGAACAAATGCAATATATGTAGAAAAACTAACGGGACGCCGTGAGTTTTTAAAAAAAAGTCAAGATTGCCGTGTCTCTTTAAACACATGTGTTGCTATACCATGTTGAAGGTTATATGCTCATCGACATTTTGGTCCATTTTATAAGGGGTTACCTTAGGGTAATTGTCTTGATGCGACCGGCAATTTAAAAAAAAAAGGTCTAAAAATGAGAAAACTATATTTGGGTAGGGCCCTATTTTTAGGGTCGGTCGGGAAAGGGCAAACATTTGTTTTTAAGTGTGGCCTTATCATTTCTTGTGATCTAGTATTTTTGTAGAGTTTTAGACCTCTTTTAACTGTCCGTAAGTTAACAAATATTATTTCGATACGAGACTATTTCTATCTCTAATAAATGCTAACTGATACATATTTCGCTTTTCAAAGAATGGTAATAATACAAATTACATTTCAGGTAGAACAAGACTCGTGAGTAACAAGCTTCTCTATTGGGTGTTGCTGCATCATGTGGACGTCAATTAATGTTTTTTTACCCCGTATGTTACCCTGCAATATTTACCTTATGCTCCCTAGTCAGCGGACGTATTTACCATTTACGTTTCAAATACGTATGAATAGTATTTTATAACCGAACAGTAATTTATAACCGATGCTTTACCTGTTAGAAAGTGACATTTTAATTTTCTTACAACTGTTAAAATAGCCCAAAATAGCCTTTTTAGCATGTAATACTAGTAATGTTTCAGTATAAAATATAATGTTTTATAAACGAGATAAGTTTTTATTGCTACTATTAATGCAAAAGCAGGTCAGCCGCTAAGTATACTTTGATAAAACACGTTACTATGGTGGCCGATTTCTGCCATTTGTCGTCTTTTCATTATTTCGTCCCCGAAAAGACGACAGAACTAAAAGACGAGAAATGTAGCGCGAAAAGACGACAGAACTAAAGGCGACAGAACGAAAAGACGACAGAACGACAAGACGCCATTTCAAGGGCGAAAAGATGACAGAACGCCACGCGAATGGACGAAAAGACGACACTTCAGCCGCGAAAAGACGCCGTTTGATATTGTCGTCTTTTCGTTACTTTGTGTGGTCTTCAGTCGTCTTTTCGTCCTTGAAATGGCGGTTTTTTGTTTTGTCGTCTTTTCGTGCTGTCGTCTTTTCGCGCTGTCGCCTTGTCGTCTTTTCTTTCTGTCGTCTTTTTTTATTTGGGCGTTTGTGGCATGCCTATAGTAACTGCCTGTATTATTATTTTGCCGCAACTGTGTTTATGTATTACGTCTAAATTAACTTCAATATTTATGATCTGTGATATGTATGCTTCTAAATATGATCCTAAAGTATACTCTTCTCTTCAGTTAGTGTATTTATAATTAATTGTTTGTAGTGTCCTGCATGCAGCCGGTGTCAATCAGTTCCCCTCATATCTGATATGAGGTGATAAGAGTTTTAGCACCTTTTTAATTTATCAGCCATTGCTCCAAATAATAATTTGTAATCTTTAATAGTTCTTAACAGATTCCAGTATGTGGCATGCGGCCACTTCTTCTTCTTCTTCTTCTTCTTCTTCTTCTTCTTCTTCTTCTTCTTCTTCTTCTTCTTTTTCTTCTTCTTCAAATAAAAGGTCAGGAGTCTTCTTAGATTGTAATGCTTACCTTACTGAGGTGATGAGACAGCGATCATCCTCCAAAATGTTAAAAACGATGGTATTTTACAATTAAAACTATGTACATGGCGCTGTTGATAATACGCCCAGAAGAATAAGGCTGCCGTGGTGGTGGTGTAAAGGGCAGCCTTGAAGTCTTCTAATGAACTGATAAACTGTGTGGTACGAGGGTAGAAGGAGTACTTGTAGACATTCTGAGGGACTGCGGGTTGGTATAATCGATGGCCTCCCCTGGTTCTGCGGTCGTTGCGGCGCAGTATATCTCCTGGTGCCATATCTACAAGTCCATGCTGTATTTTGAACAGCATTGTTAGCCTCTGCTTGCATCTTCTCTCTTCTAATGTCTGCCAGCCAAGCTCCCTTATCATTCTTGTCACACAGCCTGGTGTCTTGTCCCAATAGTTGTTAAGGGCAAACCTTGCTCCTCTTTTCTGTACTTTTTCAAGCTTGTTGATGTCCCCTGCGAGGTAAGGATCCCATGCTGCTGCGGCATATGATAGGGTTGGAAGTACAAGGAAATTGTAGGTTCTATCTCTGACCTCCTTGGTGTAGTTGTATAGGTTTCTTCTGAGGAAACCTAGGGTCCTTGAAGCCTTGGCTGCTGTGCTGTCCACTTGGGTCTTCCATTGATGTCTTCATTGATGGTGACTCCAAGATATTTGGCGCAGTCCACTGCTTCGAGTTGATGCCCATGCACTCTGTATGTTGGTTTACGTTGAAACCGCTTGTTGGTACAGATGTGGATGACCTGGCATTTCTCAGGGTGAAAACTCATCTGCCACTTAGTCTTCCATTCTTCAAGGGAATCGAGGTCCTGTTGTAGGGCATCTGAATCTTGTGTAGACCTTATATGTTTGTATAAGAGCCCATCGTCGGCAAATAACCTAGTTTCCGAAGATGTAGACTCTGGTAGATCATTGATGAACGCCAGAAACAATAATGGGCCCAGTACTGTTCCCTGGGGGACTCCTGACAAAACGTTTGCCTGTGATGATGTGGACCCCTCTAGCCGGACTTCTTGTTTCCTATAGCTGAGGAATGATTGGATCCACTGTAGGGTTTTGCCTCTCACTCCATAATGCTCCAGTTTATGTAGTAGTCTCTTGTGTTTTTTTTTATCGAACGCTTTGGCAAAGTCAAGTAGAAAATATAACATCTACCTGGCCTGGAATTCACCATCCATTTTTAAGAATATTCTTAGACTTAAGCCCAAGTATACAAATTTCAATTTCAAACATTTCTATAAGTTTAAAGGATAAACGTTCATAACAAGCTGCTATGTATAGATTTGATACATACTAATACATGGCTTGTTTATACAGATGTTTGTCTTTTATGGTCATGGGACTATTTGTGGACGAAATTTGAGTACTTAAGCTCAAGGCTAAGAATAGTTTGAAGAATGGTTGGTGAATTCAAGGCCAGATCTTTTCCAGAGCGTAGTTGGCTGGCGATTCATAGGATGGTAGTAATCAGCTGCGCTTCGCAGGAACGTTTGGATCTAAATACATGCTGGTTGTCATAGAGGTTGATGTATCTCAGAAAGTGGTTTATAATGTTGCTGTGGACAATATGTTCAAGGACCTTGCAAGTCACTGATGTAAGGGAGACTGGTCTATAATTTCCGGCTTGATGTTTGTCGCCTTCATTACGTGGTGCGAGTATTAACTTTCATACCCCATCCAACCCTTTCTCTGAGAAGCGAAAACGGGATTGTCTGGGGTATGAAAAAATCATAATTTCGGTTTAAAACGTTTGCGTTTACGTGGTTGTAAAGTTCAAACATTTAACGTGTAATTTCAAACAGGTTATCGCAGTTTTTTCCGTAAAAGTGTTTGTAAACTTGTATTATTTTCGAAATATCCGTTATGCTAATATAAGCTTTCCCATCGCTTAATGTAATTAAGGTGGGATCACGTAACGTCTTGAATAAAGGTATGATATGCGCTTCTCTCCAGTCGTTTGGTACTTCGCCAGTGTCTAAAGATGTCTGAAAAATCGTTGAGGGAACTGGTGAGATTTCTTCAGCCGCTACATTAAAAATAAATGTTGGTATTGAGTCTGGACCAGCTGCCTTGTGAGGGTTGAGGTCACGCAGAAGTTTGGATATACCGTGTATTACAATCTTAATCTTCGGCATTGATGTGTATGTGCTGGGACCTTTGTCTGGCATGCAGCTGGTGTCTTCTTGTGTGCAAACCGACTGAAACTGGTCATTTAGGATGTCTGCTTTCTTGGAACTGTCACTCTAAAGAAAGCCCTCTTTATTGATGAGAGGAGACACCTCCTCAGATTCCTGCTTCTTGCTCTTGATATAAGACCAGAAAGGCTTTGGGTTCTTCTTCAAGTCTTTACTGACTACTTCTTGGAGGTATCGTTTCTCTGTCTGTCTAGTCATTTGTTGGACAGTCTTCTGGAGGTTTTTGTATTTCAGCCAGTCTTTGTCTTTTTTCGGTTTCTTTGCTCTCCAGTGGGCCGTTGTTTTCTCCGCATCAAGCGTCTCAGTTTGGTGTCAACCCAGGGGTGAGTCTGTCTGGTACTAGACATCTTTGATGGTACATACTTCAAGAGCTTGTACTTGAGTTGAGGACTTTAATATTCGTAATCTTTGTATAACTAAAAAGCTACTCAATCGGGGTTACCGTTACCATAAACTTCGTAAAACATTTGCAAACGTTTATTATCGTAACCCTGATCTTCTTTTCAAATATAAAAGTAATTTAAGGACTCTTCTGCGACAAAGACTATCACAACCTGACTTCTATGGTGATGTGATTTATAAACTTCGTAAGATTCTTGGTCATGATCACTTTCATACTATCTTTGTTAAACTTGTTAAAAAGTTTATCAAAAGAGGTTATGACCCAATCATTTTGCAACGTAGTGCATGCTTGCTGGTGGACCCTTTTATAGTTCGTCACTATGCTTTCCTCTTTAATTGTACAATGACCGGACAGGCTGTGGACCCTATGATGACGCCTACCTAAAGCCCATTGGGACGGTGGCGTTTGATGTTTTTATATGATCTTTCTTGTCGTGCCCGTAATGGTTTATTCTCGTGTTGCTCTGGCTTCTGCAAAGTCATTGAGTACCTTCATTGTGGCTTTCTAGGCTATTTTTTTTTTGTATTATATTTACACGAGCATATTAGTGTTTTACTTATATTGCCTATTGATGCTGCCTTGTTGGTTAGAGATTAGATCATGGCGGGGATATCTTTATTTACACTGTCCTGTTTTAATGGGATGACAGTAGGGTAAGTGTGAGGTTTGGTGCACCCTAGAACCGGTTTAAACCCCCAGTGGCCTACCTTGCCACTGACTATTCCAAGGCGGTAGCCCTATTGTCAAACCTTTTGTGTTTGTGATGTCGTTTGCATTTATTATTACTTTTGCCTTCTTGTTTGTCTGTTTGAGTGTTTGTTTCTGTGTTTTGTGATTGACTGTCCTCCTTGAATGCTACTTTCCCTGTCCGATCTTTTTATATTTCTTTGACAACGGATGACGTGATGGCAGCCTTGAATGATGCCTACACGCTCTCAACAGACTGGTGCCTTGTAGATGTTTGATTCACTCTATATCGGCTTTCTTTCGGATTTAAATCTTCCTACGAGGTAGTCAGGCTCGATATGGTTGGTTTGTGGTGTCAAGTAACACTATATCGTGGTCACTTTTCAGGCCAATAGGAGGGAGTGGTTTGCAGCGGATCTTGTAGCTAGGGTGTGATGTAAAGGTCAGGTCTAAAGTGATCTGCTGTCTAGTGGGGACATTTACAACCTGTTCCAAGCCCATATCTATAGCAATAGCAAGTAAAGTTTGACTGGCTCTATGGGGATAATGGGTGTTATTAGTCCAGTCAACATCTGGGATGTTAAAGTCTCCGACAACTAAACATATAGCATTCTTGAATTTGACTTTCAGTCTAGAGAATTCTTGTTTAACACATTCTAGGTACGTATCATCAACCTTGCCTGCGGGGCGGTAGAATGAAGCAATAACCATCTTCTTCTTACCTACTATGATGGTGCCTGAAATAAGTTTAAGGTCTTTATGTCGTAGGATGTCCAACACTTCAATGTCGCTTTTAACCGCCAGAAGTACGCCTCCGTTTGGATCATTTGGTCTATCCCTGCGGTAAACCTTAAAGCCAAGAGATGAATCAAACATTTATGTGGACTGTATGTCTTCTGACAACGATGTTTCCGTACCAACAGTGATGCCTGGTTTTGTCGATTCAACAAGTAAATCAATATTACGTCCTTTCTTCCGGATACTCTGAATGTTGATATTACGTAAGTGGAGACACTTCTTAAGGTAATTTCCTTTTAGTGTTGAGCCGGTTAGTGGCTTTGGGGACGATAGGAGAATGTATACTAGAGTCTGTAAAACTCGCGATCAATGCAAAATTGTTGACCATATCTGGTATACTGGGTTCTCCTTCACTGAGGTCCGAGTACTTCGTGACTACTAGAAGTCGGGACGATTTTAAACTGACGGAAAATCGGGAAAAATCGACATGTTCAAATCACCGTATGTTCAATAAATAATAAACGAAAGGTTACTAGTTCTGTTAAATCGTTTATATAAACGCAGAATGGTCGTCATAATTATATTGATCACTATTCTATAAAATATCATAACTTTCACATCCGGTCAACTTCCGGTAGGTCGAGTTATTCAGTAGGTAAAAATAAAGGTGTTTACTCGGACTTTATCCTCACACTCTATCTGAAAAATGAAAATATTAGACCATGACTTAAATTAAATGTATCCATATTGGTGTTTTAAAATCAGACAACACCAAAAGAAGATACATATATGTACGCAAAAAACAAAGCTTTTAATATAATTATCATTACAAACTAGTTTTATATAGGGCTAAAGTCAGTTTAGCACCAAGATAAACACCGAGTTTACCCCCTACCAGAATGTGGAGGTCTTTTATTTTATTGATCACTGATTTGTCAAATTATTTTGATGATGTCTTGTGAAAGCTATGATGATTCTGCAACCCATTAATTAGTTTTTCACACCTTATATAATGAATATTGAAGTGATAATTATATGTTTGGCTTTATCTGAATTATTTCTTTTTGAAAATGTCAAGATTTAATTGCAATATGTATATTATATGATCAGAGGATCTTAAATTAGTTTTTATTTAATAGTTGTTTATGACCGTAACATGGCTGTATGATATTGTATAATGATGCCAAGTTACGGTCCATTATGTAAAGCAGTTTCGGAGATATAAGCTGACATGTACATACAAATTTCATCCGAGTGGAGACGACGATCAAGTGATGACAATTTCTCTTTTTTTCCGAAAGAGTCGAGCTAACATATTAAATAATAAGAACGTGTATATGTGTTACGGAAAAGCTATGGAAACGTTTAAGGGTCACCAGATGTTGCGGTAATTACCTCCTTATAGACTTCGAAATTGGCGGGTTGTTGCATTGTTTCGCGTCTTATCAGCCGCATTTTCTCGACTTACTGCGTGTTTCTTGAATCATTTCGACTTGAAAGAATGCGACTTAATACGATTTACCTTCACATGTCAGAAAGACTGAAGTCGACATTTTCGTCATTTAAATAAGTTTAGTTGCTGTATGTCGTCTTGACTAGTTATCATTGAGTATGTCGTCCAAAATGTAACGGCTTATTCTCTTGTTTCAGGTAACGTTTTCAAGTTCATCTTAACTTCTTGAGTTGAACAAATCGTCATGATCAATTATTTTGCGAAAATGTCATCTGACGAAATAAAGTTCAAGTACACATTCGTTAGGATATGCCATATTATAACATAGTTAAAATCGGAGCCTTGTACGAGTACATGAATTTGCAGAACAGCTTAAATATGGCAAGCAGCGTTCCTTTGATTTTGCAAGTAAGTCATATATTTTATTTTGAAAACAAGTTGAATTGATGTTGTTTAACCGTTCATCAACACAGTATATGTTAATTAGAGCCTCCCCAGAGAGAATGGAATGATACATATGAATATGGCAACCTGACCTACTATTATTATCGAAAAGATTCCTATGGGACTTTAACGTGCTCGGAGGATTGACCGATACCCGGGACCGCCCGGTTTATGTCCACATCCGGCGGACAAGACTAAGGGAAAGTGTTTGCCCAAGAACACATCTATGAGACTCGGTGGCAACGGCCAGGCTTGTACCCGCGGCCTTCGGTTACAAGTTCAACGCGCTATCCACTAGGCCACACCAGCCCCTTAAAAATATATGACACTAACTACAATACCACTAAATATTATAACATAATATTATATAACATTGGATATGACAGATTATATGCGGTTAATTTTTTATCTACTTTTGAAATTATCATTTCCGACAAATAGTCTGATAGTCTGACATGTTGAAAATAATATTATATTATATTATATTATTAGCTCTACTGACCGATGGCCAGCAGAGCTTATGGGATGGGGAGTTGTCCGTCGTCCGTTAACTTTTGCCTCGTTAACACGATAGGCCTTCATTTTCCATCAGATCTTTTTCAAACTTCACCAGATTGTTGATATCAATGAAAGCTCGGACGAGCTCGAAAACCATTCTCGATTTAGTAAAGCATGCTATATTTTCTGTATTTTGCCTCGTTAAGACGATAGGGCCTTCATTTTTCATCCTGTATTTACCAAATTGTTACTATCAATGAAAGCTTGGATAAGTTTGAAAACCAACCAATTCGGATTAGTAACACTGAAATTATGACCCTTGATTTATTTCAAAGATGCTGTATTTCGCCCCATGAAGACGACGGTCCTTCATTTAGCCGGATTTCAGTGTAACTTTGCAGGGATGATCAGTACCAAGCCTATTTGTATATATCGTCACTGTGTGCCAGTTGAATGATGGCCCGTTAAAAGTTTTAATACACAAACCTTGTCTGGACTAGTTCTCCTAAACGCCTGGCCGGATTTCAACGAAACTTTTTAGGAATGATCAGTACCAGGTCTAGTTGTGCATATCGTCGCCGTCTTTTGGATGAATGATTTATGGTGGAGTTATGGCCCTTTTAATATTTAAATACACATATTTTGTCTGAACTATTTCTCCTGAACCCTTTGACGGATTTCAACGAAACTTTTCAGGGATGATTGGTACCAAGCCTAGTTGTGCATGTCATCACAGTATTGCGATTGAAATATCTTTGGCGGAGTTCTGGCGTTTTAACGGTTTTAATACACAAACTTTGTCCGGTCTAGTTCTCCTGAACTCCAGGTCGGATTTCAATGAAAGATCAGTATCAAGCTTACTTGTGCATATCATTGCCGTGTTCCAGTCGAACGATTTTTGGCGGAGTTATGGCCCTTTAAAATAGCTATCACACCATTTACAACATCTGGACACCGTTTCTTAACCTACTGACGACGAGGTATATATATAATATACCTATTTGGAGAATCCCAACTATATAGACACATTATAAACCGCTTAAACCAGCCAGCCATAACCAAACCACACAAGTGGATCGTTGAATTAATAGTTACCAACTCATAATTCATTCTACCCATATTCAATCCCGGGTATTTTAAAAATCCTGGAATAAACCTACATCATTATATGACCTGAACACCTGGATAGCATTTTGATAAACGGTTTTGTTGTGCAATTTTGCAGTTATTTGACGGGTTAGTTTCTTTAAATGTTTTAATACACAAACATTGTCCAGACTAGTCCCTTCCGAATTCTTGGCCGGATTTCAACGAATCTTGGCGGGCATGATGAGTACCAAGCCTAGTTGGGCATGTCATCGCCGTGTTTCAGTTGAATGACAGTTTGTTAGAGTTATGACCCTTTTAGGAAGTTAATACACAAACATTGTACAGACTATTTCTGGTGAACATCTGGCCGGATTCAGCAAAACTAATTGTACAGACTATTTCTGGTGTACCTCTGGCCGGATTTCAGCAAAATTTGCCCCGTGTGGTTCCCGGGTGCCCCCGTTTGGTCACGGGGCAAATAATAGGGCCACCCTTTGGAGGGGTAGGCAGAGGGGTAGAATCCTCCTAAACTCATGTTCATTTTATCATTTTTTGTTCATGTTCATTAAAGGTCGTCATCATGATCCCTACATTGTTTCAGGTGCTATCTCGCTCGCATCAAAAGAGCAGTGGCAGAAAAACAATAAACGTGGCTCCAGCGTAAATGGAGTTTCTACGATATAACTTGCAGCAACTCTGCAGTTCAGGGTGAGAAGGTTCTAGGCCCATTTTCCATATTTTATCTCGATGTACATGGAAGATGAGCCTGGCATGTTCATGCCTGTTAGGCGCCATATAACCTTTTCATGTGTTGGTGCGCCTTAAAACCCAATTCAATTCAATTCAGCAAAACTTGGCAGGGATGATGAGTACCAAACCTAGTTGCGCATATCATCGCCGTGTTCTAGTTTAATGAATTTTGGCAGAGTTATGGCCTTTTAAAGGTTTTAATACACTAACTTTGTACAAACTACTTCTCTTGAACCTCTGGCCAGATTTCAGCGAAACGTGGCATGGATGATCAGTACCAAGACTTGTTGCGTATTGCGCATATCATCGACATGTTCCGGTTGAATGATGTTTTGACGAAGTTATGGCCCCTCTTGGGCCTCTCGTCTTATATTATTATATTATATTATATTATATAATTTATATTATATTATATTATATTATATTATATTATATTATATTATATTATATTATATTGTATTGTATTATGTATGCGTGCGTATGTTGTTGTTGCTGTTGTTTATTGTTTATACTTTATTTCAGCTATTAGTCATCATACTATGTGGTGCTGAGAATCAGGCAATTCCATATCCCGGGGACAACGCACCAGTTGATGACTTGATTCAGTATTACTTCAGCAGATTGTATACGTCCAACGAAATCTGCGGTTTTCTATTGTTCGTTCATGGAATAGTCACGAGTGTTTCAACTTTAAAGAGAATTAAGCGGAGGCTGATTCTAAGAAGGAAAAACTGTGAAATTCCACTTGAGAGAATCGTCTCCAAAATAGTTGTAGTGCACCAAAATGAATTTCCAAACTTGGGCTATACATATTTATGGCGATTATTAATTGTCACACATGGATTGCATGTTACTCAAGAAACAGTTAGGTTATCGACCCGGAAGGAGTATCTCTGAGAAGACAACGTCATTTGAGAAGGAGAGTGTATTACAATAGAGGTCCTAACTACATCATACATATTGATGGATACGATAAGTTAAAACCATTCGGTATAGCTATTCATGCTGCCATCGATGGTTATTCGAGGAAAATCCTGTGGTTGAAAGCAGGTCCTTCAAATAACTATCCAAGATTCATAGCTCGATTTTTTTTAGACTTTGTCAAGAGATTAGGGAGGGTACCGAGAATGGTACGATCGGATGGGAGTTCTGAAAATGTTGTTGTAAAAGATCTTCAGATGTCCCTCAGGATGTATCACAAAGACGATATGTCTGGTCGAAAAAGTTTTCTTACTGAAAAATCTACTGGAAATCAAATGGGGCAGTTTTAAAATACATTTGACCAAATACTGGAGAAATTATTTCAGCGATATGAGAAACAGAGGTGTCTTTACTGATATTGACCTACTTCACGTCGATTGCGTTCGTTTTTGTTTTCCTCCATTTATTCAGAATCAGTTAGACCTATTTGTTGAAAATTGGAATGAGCATAGAATCAGATCACAGCGAAATGAGGTATTAGTGCCGTCTGGTATTCCATGAAGTCATGTGCTATCAACCGGAAGCGTTTGGAGCATATGATTACTCGTTTCCACTACCGTGTGATTTACAAACCATTGGAGAACTAGCCAATGAGTATACAGACGAGTTCCCTGTTAGAGGATGTTCTAATGAATTTCTGCAAATTATGGAATGGGTAACAGGAAATGCGAGAAATCAGTTGCCAATTCCTTCAACTATAGGAGCACTCGATCTTTTCTGTGCGGTAGTTGGCGTATGTGGCGTGATTCAATCCGAATTTTCGTAACATGAATTTTTATAGAAACGATAACTGATTGTTGAATACATGTGACATTCACCCCTGCCAGTTTGGGATATCACTGACCGCTTGTCTAGTTTCGTATGTATATGTCAATACGTCATTGAATATGCACGGATTTAACTCTTATACTTTCTAAATAATTTACAAAATCATTGCCCTAAAATGAAAGACAATTGATTGACAGCGTAAATATATGTCATTAAAATATCCGTTTTAAATGACATTGATTTATTGTTAACAAATGTACCAGATATTTATCTCATTAGTTTTAATAAAAGTATAATAACTGAGTAAAGTATAAGAGCAAAAAGGGGTTATGTGCATAATTAAGACTTTTGAGAAAATGGACATTAAATGTTTGAGTTCCAATGAAAATTCAACAATCCACTGTATGTTTATTATTTATTGAGGGCATCTTTGTACATTAACACTCCATGTTTACAGAAAGTATTTTGAAAGTTCAACATGTATTTCATGCCCAAATAAGGATAAATGTAGATAACTCCTTTCAGCTCTGGCAAATTTGACTAACGCTTGCAATTAAAAAGGGGCTATCTGCCATATATACCTCTGCTGCATTAAACAACTATACACATTCTCTGAGTGTAAAGTTCTTGCTTGTCATCACTTCTGTTACAAAACTAAATTCACAGTAATTATCCAGTTTTTGTAAAATGCATGTTTTTACTACTTTTGTCGCCTCATACTTTCTACACTAATTCTCATCACTGTCTACGTTCTCTGCTTTCACATCTGGCTCTGGTAGTTTGTCCTGTACCTTTAATGATGTTGGTAGCTGTTCATATAAGCAATGAAAACATTCTGGCATTGCTTTTGACCTGCAGAGTGAGGTCAAGTCTTGTTTTTTCGGGACAGAAATGGTTAACTTTTCAGCATATATATATGTCATCGATGTTGATGCACACTGTCATCCTATTCTTGTAGTCTTCCTCAATTTTATTTCTTTCCATGAAAGCTTTTCTGTCAAAACCATAGTTAAAGAACATGCGTTCTGGCTGTGAACGTCTTATTTCAATATCCAGTCAGTTTATTTTCTCGCCCGTAACTGTGCTTTTCATGTTGATAGTTATTGACATTTTGTAGGATTTTAAGTCACAAATATATTCATACTTGATAGGTATAACAATATATGGATTATTTGCCTGGTCATTGCTATGATTGTATCCCACTGTGGTGGAACATGCACATTAGTATTCCTTTTAGAATGTGCTATTGCCGCATGCATAGAATCGCACTCCATCTCAGAGTGACCCCGCTCAGAGAATTTATGCCCGATAGTTTCAATATTCTCATTTTTGTGTACTGCATACAGTAATCCAACCGTAACAAATTGGCTACGGGTTTGTCCTCCATATGAAAAACAACCTCTTTTGTCGTATTTGGCAATGAAATGATAAAGTCAATTCCTATTTCACAAGAACTTCTGCTAACATTTGTTTCATCCCATAAAAAGCATGTTCCTTTTTATCTCCAAGGGAGTATATTGAAAGGTTGTATGATGACAAGCAGCGCTTATAGTACACATCTCCAATTTCAGTGTGTGGTGTTGGAAGAACTGATTCTAAATCAAATGTTGCTGCAAAATAATATGGGTCATTTATAGCTATTTCTTTGTCAGTTTTCTTTTGTCTCTTTTAAAGTTTGATGTAGTTCATACTGTACATCAAGGTCACTAACTGCTACTCCATGTTTTTGGTTTCCTTTGTAAACCGCCCAAATAGTACATTGGTCCTTTTTAGGTTTATGAAATGGTAGATTGTACTCGCTTACAAACACATTTCTATAAGCATTGACATTACAAGGCACACTTTATCTGCTTCTGCAATTGCTTTGATATAGCTCACACATTTTCCTAATAGACACATTCGGATCGAGGTACTCTTTTCCAGTGTAATGTGATGATACAGTTGCAAAAGATTCGATATGACCTCGAATTTCTTTCAATTTATCATCTGGTGTTTGTTTTTAGATGACAGTTTTCCTTTCCTATCATGTCTAACGAAATATCCGTGAACTTTATTTTTCATTGCCTACTCAACTACCTTTTTTTCTATGTTCAGTGTTCCCAAGACAAACTTCTTACAGACTCTCTCATTTTGTGCCTCTTGTAACAACGCTAAAGGTAACAATTCCTCTAAATGTAACAACCGCCGCTAAAGGTAACAATTTCAACGCTTAAGGTAACAACCTCCGCTAAAGGTAACAATCACCTCTTCCGTTAAAGGTAATAACGCTAACGCTAAAGGTAACAACTTTTCATGTTAACGCTAAAGATAACAACTGTCTACATAGTTAACATGTTCTTGTTAGTTACTTTAGCATTTGATTTGCTTCCAACCGATGCGACCCGTATCGGCGTTGTTAGAGAGTGTGCTGGTCTCCTACTCGGACACGTGGATTTTCTGCAGGTTCGAATCCCACAGGAAGCCCGACTTGTCAAGTGAAAAAGTGTCGATTCTTGTGGATGGCGGGAGATATACAGTACAGGTTCTACCCTTGAAAAATGGGGTGATCTGCCTCAACCGACCGTCATATATCTCATAATATGTGCTAAAATGACGTAAACTACTATTCAAACAAAACAAATCTCCTCTTACATCAAGATCATGCCAAATTAAGGTTGTCATCTGCGCCATTAAGAGTGGTAATTAGCTTGTTTAACGATGTAAATAAAACACGTATATTCAGTTTGTGACTGTTTAACTGTGATTTGGTTTCGTTTGGAGGTAATATACACATTTAGTTCGATTTTAACAAAACATCGGGTTTATTAATACAGAGGCAGAGTACAGAGTAGATTGAACTCTGTGAGATAAGCACGTTTGGGATATATAACCTGATCGGGTTTATTTCACAATCATCCAACATCACGTTCATTGATTTCTATATGTAGGGTCTATTATATCTCCGTATTGGGTTTCAAAAAAAGGTATTTTATAGGTCACGTACGATGTCTTTCAATGTAGTAGGAAACATAAAAAGAGTTTATTCCACTGTAAGATTATAAGAATCCATTATGAGTATCCATGTGAGATAGAAAAATCTAACCCGAGGGGTTAGAATTGCAACCAGGGACGAGGCTCTGCCGAGTGCCTGGTTGCAATTCTGATCCCGAGGGTGAGATTTCCCTATCTCACATGGATCACTCATGATGGATTATTTTTCTCCCATTATGTGTTTATTACCGGCATACAATCAATGACTTTGCTGATATAACGCCAGAATAAGGCGATGTCGACGGAACGTCATGACGTCGTAAGTCACATGTCATATAAGATAGAGTTTTCTCCCATTTCTGCTCATGTGAGATAGGCATTTCCCTCATGTGAGATAACTCTATCTTACATGACATGTGACTTATGACGTCATGACGTTACGTCGACGTCGCCTTATTCTGGCGTTAAATCAGCAAAGTCATTGATTTTATGGTTTTAATAAACACATAATGGGAGAAAAATAATCCATCATGAGTGATCCATGTGAGATAGGGAAATCTCACCCTCGGGATCAGAATTGCAACCAGGCACTCGGCAGAGCCTCGTCCCTGGTTACAATTCTGACCCTCGGGTGAGATTTCTCTATCTCACATGGATACTCATGATGGATTCTTATAATCTCACTTGAGGAAAATGCCTATCTCACATGAGCAGAAATGGGAGAAAAAATCAGCAAGTTGAATTGAATTGAAGCTCTGTCACATTTATTCTACATTATTTGAACGGCCACTCAATTCTTTTACGTGGAATACTTAGAACTATATTAATCCATGCTCAAGGATTGAACTTACGCCCAAAAAAATTAAACCTGGCATTGATTGAATAGCCCCTAATTTCTTAGAGAGACAACATGGCGGAATATATGCATTGGTCCAATATAAATGCGACGGAGTCGATGGGCCCATTCTCATTAGGAATAAGGGCTCGATCTGGCTTGCTTTAAATCGCGACCCGCACTTCATGCAACGACTGAATCTGTCATTTATTAGTATACGGTATCTAGTTCATCAGTTAACCATTAGTACAGACTTACACGTCTGAAATTCCTGTCAACCACGGTGCAGCGGGGGTGACTTTGCTCATATGCTGGAGGTCGTGGGCTCGATCCCCGACCAGGTCACACAAAATACTTAACTAGTAGCTCCATTGATTGACTCTGATTCTATAAGTGTTTTGCTATGAATGGTCGATCCGATGCCAGTTTAATGTGACTGGATGAGTCATGGCATGTGTCTACGGCGCGATCCACTTCCATGTATATGTACTATTTGTACTTAGAGCATATTTGGTACATTTTATTAATACACAGGTTTTTCAGTATACATTCTTACATATTGAAAATAATATTCTGATTAAGAAAACATGTTTTATCATTTTACATCAGTATATGTGACATCTCGTTGTGATATAATCAAAATAAATTATATAAATAAATCTCTCGGCTATTCATTTTACGAACTAACATCATTAACTCTCAAATCTCAGAGCTTATCTTAATCGGAAATATTCACCATGCACATAATATTATGCAAATACATGCATAAGTATGCACACGGCTGTTCATTTGACGAACAAACATCAATACATTGACCATCACAGCAGCAGACCAGCTCATTACAGTAATTCTGGTCGGTAACAGCTGGTTCATAATATGAGGGCCTGTATCTTGCCACACTCTGTTGGCACTGGCATATTTAGCATGTGTTCTCCAAATCAGTAACTGATATGCACATTTGATAGATGAAGTAAAAACCTATCATCTGTTTCGGGGAGAGTGGGTGGGGGTAACTAACTTCCTTCGTTTTAAACTCTTTAATTACTCTGTTTTATTCCCAACGTATTCAGAGACATACATTTATCAGACAGATAATTCTTAAGCTTCATCAGCATGTTCATCATTACATTTGATGCCATTTTCTTGCCAATTACAAAGGAAGAGCAACATGTGTCGAATTCTGTGAGTGTGTAAACCATCGGCAAGATCCGCTCACATTAATGTTTATCAAGAATATCATGTACAGTATATGGATTAATATGGTTAAATCTAAATGCTTGCCAGTCTCGAAGAATAGATTTTCTACACCCAAACACTTTGTACAATTTAAATAATTGCCATTCCGTCGAAAATGATGCTTTCCAGTTCATCGATACTCCTTAACACCGATACTGGTGGATTTTTCCCCCTCATATTTTCCATGATATAGGCCTTTTTGTTTGCAACAATTTCCCCATCATCACAAAACTGACTCAATGGTACTGGTGCATTCTCAAAAGCCATAACTCTTTCCAGATGCGTATTTTTTAATTAGTGTATGGTTATTAGCCCTAAATAAATCTCTTCCTCATTACTTAGGATATGGAGTGCGTGCAGTGCGTGGTCCAGTGGTAGAGCGCCGAACTCCTGATCGAGAGGTCGTGGGTTCGATCCTCCGTCGCGGCCACGTTATTTTATCCTTGAGCAAGATAATTAATCCACATTGCTTAGTACTGGTTCTACCCAGGAAGCCATCGAGAGTGATTAATCTAAGTTGCAAGAACTTGTTTCGCAATCGATGTAAAATAAATATGTTTAGAACACTTCGGATATCTTTTGATTTGCATTTCAGAGAATCTTACTATGTGTCATTGTCTTTTTTTAGTAAGACATCAACAAACTCTTAGTGAGCTCTTCCTGTCCTTCGTGTACTATTAAACGTTCAGTAAAATGTATTTAAGTTGACCTAGGACATTTTTCTGTGCCATGTAAGCAGCCAGATGCAATATTGGAATGAAATTCTGCCCAGAGCGGTAGGAGCTCTGCTCTGTCATCACAAAACATGTCACATCTACCAATCGTTTATACATTAATTTCTTTAATCGCAAACATATTAGTAACATGATGTTACGTTTCTGATTTTAATGAAATTGTTCAAACAGCAACTTTATAGTAATGTCTGGTGTCAGACCAGTCAGGAATTACTTCCGGGTCGTAGGGTGCTGAAATAGTTCCATGTAAAAATCCAAAGTGTCTCATTTGCATGTGTTTTTCTCAAAATTGATTTTCATTCCACAGTTAAATTTACCCTGATGTTAAAATGTCATGTCTGCTGTCACTAATAACAAGTATTTTACTGTGTTTTTCAGGACTATGTCTTCGTCGCGTATGAGCACAGAGGTTAGGTAGAGATGCGGCTTTGACCTGTGTGTAATTCAAAATACGCATTTTGTGAATGAATGATATGAAATGCTGAAAAACTGAATCGGTGTTTTTTCCTGGATATAGGACAATTTGAGAGACAAAGATGTATGATTCACAGGATTAAAGTGTGTATAAGTGAACGAATGTTGTGGGACGTGTGACTGAGCCCCAAACAGAGCATATTTTGCATTGTGTTCAATGGGCTGTTTTTCACCGGTCTGACACCGTCTACAGTTTACACTTCATAAACTTTACCGGAGCTCTGGTAAAATACTACTAAGTAAATAGTCATATGGGGAGTAATACTAGTAGTTTGTTATGACTACTTCTTAATTATTTAGAATACATTAGTTAAAATAAACAACTTTACAAGATAACGTTTACTAAAATAACACATTGCAGTAGCAAGATATATATTATACAGCAAACATTTTGTTCAATTTTATACTATCTTTTTATTTAATAAGTTAAAGTTTTTAAAGTTAGAGAAAAAGTTGATTTAAAATCAAAAACAAATGTATAATACATTTTGATATTATAGGGCTGTAACACCTTTTTTTAAAAATAATTTGCAGTACTGACCTAGGTTTTGGCCTCTTTTGTGAAAATAAGGACAATTATTTTTTTCTAAAAAGGTTAAAATAAGTATTAAATTGCTAAAACTATATAAGAATATACTCACAAGTATTGACCTATGGTATTTTGTCTTCCTATAAGCTCCATACCAATCTTTACGAAAATGGCGACCATCTTGATGCCTTATTGGTTTATTCGGTTCGCCCTCATTGTTGCCAATTTATGCTGAGTGTTGATAAACTTCAGACCAAGACGAACATTATGATATATAATATGTTTTGTTCTATTTTTGTTACCACCTACCCCTTAAAATAATCATCGATGTTGGCCATGGTCACCCTACTATTCAGGCAACATGTACATTTTTGTGTTCTTCACTTTATTTTGTTAGAAAAAGACATTAATTTTAAAAGTTATTAAATGATCATGATATATCCAATGTGTTTATTCCGTTAAGTAGCATTGAGCACATGGTGGCCTATATATTTTTGAACATTAAAAGTAGATATAAAATTCGAACAGGAAAAGTACCATTCTAGAACGACAGTCAACCACAAACACACTCACAGAAACAAGGAACAACTTTAAAGATGAATAAAAGGCAAAATACGCCATTACAAGCACAAAAGGGTTAACAATAGGGCTACCGCCTTGGAACGGTTAGTGGCCAAAAAGGGGCCGCTGGAGGGGTTAAACCAGACTCTAAGGTGCACCAAATTTCAATCATACCCTATTGTCATCCCAATAAACGGGACAATGTAAATAAAGATATCATCGACAGGTATATTCTCTAACAAACATGGCAGCATTAATAGGCAATATAAGTAAAACACGTACATGATCATGTATTATATAATATAAAAAAGCCTAGAAAGCCACAAAGTAAGTACTCATTGACTAGGCAGAAGCCGGAGTAACAAGAGAATAAACCGTTAAGAGTACGGCAAGATAAAATTAAAGACAAACATCAAACGCGACTGTCTTATAAGGTTTCAGATAGACGTCATCGCATGGTCCACCATCTGTCCGGTCATCGCACAATCAAACAGGAAAGCATAGTGGCGATCTGTAAATGGGTCCACCACTAAACATGCAGTGCGTTACAAAATGTGGTCATAAACTCGTTTAATAAAGACTGTATGAAAGTGATTATGACCAATGATCTTACGAATTTTGTAAATCACATCACCATAGAAGTCCGGTTGTGACAGTCCTTGTCGCAGAAGAGTTCTTAAATTACTTTTGTATATTAAAAGTGGATCTGGATTACGATAATAAAATGTTGCAAAGGTTTTTCAAAGTTTATGGTAACGGTAGCCCTGCTGGAGTAGTTTTATAGATATATACAGATTACGAAAACTCGACTACAAGCTCTAGAAAAGCAAATAAGTTGAGATACATAGACCCCATAAGAAGTAGCCCGAAGAACATCCCCATCTAATTGAGGATAATTAACAATATCAAACCCGGATCTATTTTTAAAATATAAACTGACTTCTATGTGACGTGATGCGTCGGAAGTATCGGATGAAAGACTCAACATGAAATCTCTTTCATAGAAATACACATAGGGATACCAACAATTTGTCTATAAACGGTTGTTCCATAATTGACGAAAATATTATTTAATAGGAAATGAGTGCTTCACAAACATCTTGGCAAGTCCACATAGTGTAATTTCTAAAATGCCGTTAGTAAAAAATGCTTTAATACTGTTACAGGCCAAACATGTAGTTTTGTTCTCTAGCGAAAGTTTTTTGAATAAGAGCAATAAGCTTGTCTTTGATAAGGTGATGCGGTAAGGTTGTATATAGTTTAGAGAAGTCATAAGTACTTATACACTACTTAACCTTTATAATCGGTCACCACGATTTTTTGAAAATAACACGAATACTAAAAACTGGAAATCACCGAAACACATACCAATATTTTATTAAGTTTATCAACAAGGTTTTAGTCCAATCAAGGCAGGTTAAGTTTTATAAATCGCTAGCGATATTTGTTAAAAGACGCCAGTTAAAATTTCAAATGAAACTATGAATTATTAAAAAATATATAATTCTTCGAAAAGTGACCGATTATAAAAGTTGAGTAGTGTAAATGAAACTTGACGTTTACTGCAAATTTATCAAGGAAATCTGAATTTTAGACCAAAATAAATTAATCCTAGAGTTTTCATAAGTTTTAGCATATTAGTGTTTAACGTTATCATTAACGGCAGTAAGACAAGAAGTTAAAAACTTGGAGATGTTTGTGGTGGTGCAGGCACTAGAATTCAGAATAAAACGAGCTTTATACAGATTTGTATGTAATTACAATACATAGTTGGCAGTTTGTTTTGCCTTTTGTCGACCCCAACCTTAAAAGTAATGCACCGAGTGAATATGTGTAGCAATAACGTCATCCTCAGTAGATTGAACTGGAGTATACGAATTAGTGCTATAGAGTTCCAGAGATAAAACATTAAGCCCTTCGAATATATTTATATGTTAATACTGAATGATACTGGCTTACATCGAAAGTCGAAAAGGAAAATTTGGCCGGATCAGCAGCTCATAATTACGGCAATTGTTCCTTATGTATACATCATATATGTGAGAGGTATTATTGTCTACGAATGATCATTTCTGCCGCACATTACAGTGGCGTTGGAATGTTTTAGAAACTCGGGAGGAAGGTTGGGGCCAAACGAATATCTTCATTTTTTTTATAAGGTTTCACCCCCATCCCCACCTCCCACCCACCCTTCGTGTTGCTTGTCAAATATTCTAATGCAAACAATATCTAATTTGGTTTGTCAATTGATTAGTGTTATGATTTGCCAGCCACAAGCACTTGTGTTGGGTCAGAACATAAACTGGCACAATATGTGGTGGAAAAGTGGGGACCACCCTGTCAGATTATTGAGGTGTGCCTGTTGAGGAGTACATTATTTAACATGAAAAGTTGTTACCTTTAACGTTAGGGTTGTTACCTTTAGCGGAAGTGGTGATTATTACCTTTAGCGGAGGTTGTTACCTTTAGCGTGCGTTGGAATTGTTACCTTTAGCGGCGGTTGTTACCTTTAGCGGGCGTAGGAATTGTTACCTTTAGCGGCGGTTGTTGCCTTTAGCGGAATTGTTGCCTTTAGCGTTGTTACACATTTTCCTTTCTAGTTTCATCTGGGATTGGCAAATAGTATGAAAATGATTCTTCTTATGAATGAAACTTCTTATTTGTTGTTTCACGTGATATTTTGACAAACAAAAGTTGGCTGTTTGTCGTAAGAGCCTAGCTGCCAGTAAGTTTGAAATATTTCTTTAGCACATTCTTGAGAAACTTTGCGCGAACATTTAAAGCGACATTTGTAACAATCTTCGTATTTCATCTTTTTTTGGACAACTTTTTGTCCTGTATCTCGATAAATATTTCTTAGCAGGGCTTTGATAGTCCGCTTGTTTATAGACTGTAATATCACTTTACAGATCTGATAACAACAACATTATCTGCAAGGACAACAAGGGGACATGTGGCATATATCCCCATGTTGCTATAAGAAAGTGTTTATGTCCCCTTGTTGCTGTCAAGTTTTGGTAGTTTTTCAGATAGCCCCATTGTGTTCTAATCATTCCTGAGGAATTATTTAATAACCTGTGCTAGATGTTTTTACATAACATAGAATGGCACGGAGGAATCAAAATATCACAAAACGTTAAAATATGCCAATTTGGTATATAGCCCCTTTTTGCTCTATACCCTCGATATGTGTGATATGTGATTAGTTTAGTTTAAACATATTTATTTTACATCGATTGGGAAACAAGTTATTGCAACTAAGATTAATCACTCTCGATGGCTTCCTGAGTAGAACCAGTACTAAGCAATGTGGATTAATTATCTTGCTCAAGGATAAATAACATGTCCGCGGCGAGGATCGAACCCACGACCTCTCGATTCTGAGTTCGACGCTCCACCACTGGACCACGCACTCCAGATGTGATTAAAGCGACAGTCGGTAATTTGGAACAAAGTTAGGTGGTCGAGCCTATTAAATGATTTAATAAATGTGCAAATACACTAAGTCGTAAATAATTCGATGATGTCCTATTTAATTAATATTTATGAAAAGAAATGTCTAGAAAACTAGCGGACTTCATTTATTTTTGTTGCCCTTATCATAAATAATAATTTATCATCTGATCATTTCAGTCTATGGGAAGTTGTTTTGCGAGATCGAAATAAATTTCTTCAATCGAATCAGCTGTAGAGATATTTTAATTTCATTTTAATTAATATAAATGATTCATCAACATCTAATTATAATGTCGTCAACGTTTCAATCATTACTATTAATTAAACAGATTAACAGGTGGGTCATTTAAGTGGAAGTACACATGACATTTGAAACTAAAGCAAAAAAACAGACTGCCGACAGTCCCTTTAACACTGCTTCCTTCACCAAAAATCTGACATTTATCAAACTAAAGCGACATTGAATTTATGAACCTTTATCATTAATTGTCTTCAGTCTAAAATCAATTCTACTGTTTTAAATTGTACTTGTTATTGACAGCAAACCTATAATTTTCATAAATATTAATTAAATATGACGGAACATCATGTCCAACAGAATGTTTTTACACATGTACAATTGACTTAGAGAACTGTGGTTCTAATTCAGTTATACTCTGCCACACAACTTGTTCCAGACTGCATACAGTCCATTAAAGTTATCGCGCTCAAATAAAAGAGAATATTCAAAAGAATAGTTTGTGTATTCCGGGCCAGATATCTATAATGCTAACCACTTTATTGTAAAATGCGCAACATGCAATGCATTTTCTTATCTTTCTTAAGATATGTCATATTTATGCATGCATCATACTATTTTCCCACGGGTGGCTTGCCACAGCTTTCAAGAATTAACATGGAATATATATTTGCACCTAGTCTGGTACCCCAACTGCTTTTTTGGAAGCGCACCATTAATGTTCCAAGTTAGGCAGGGTACGACCTATATTGTAGCACGTGTTAACTACTAGAGTAGCAGCAAACATGTATGTTCTTTAAAACAATAATTAGTACGGATCGCTAAAGCGTTGCCTTCAAAGTTGTTTAACATTACTCCTGTAAAGTCAAAAGGTAACAAAACAAATAACAATAGGTAACAGCGTTCCATAGTTTATGGCATGCCAAAGTGAATTCCGATATCGTCAATTGCATTTCTGATATCAAAATCTGAAATCTGAATTAAGAAATTATATTTCAAGTATATTTCGGGAATTATATTTCAGTTATATTTCGGGAATTATATTTAAAGTATACTTCAATTATATTACCGATACCGGAAATGCACATATTTCTGTGGCTAAACTTCGACCATACTGTCTCTGTAGGTAGAGCCAATCAAATATTAGTGAACACCCCAGCACGTTGTCTACTGAATTATATCGTTTAAATGCACCACAGAGTTATGGCACTTGTCTCTACGAGTTCCTCTTATGACAGTGGTTTCACTGAATTCCTTTAGTTTCCGAGATATGAGCTAATTTAAAATGTTAACCAACTGGAGCAGGTATAAAAGCTTGCAGTTTCAAAAATGGTACTTTTATATAAAACAAGAGACATACATAAAAACAACACATTTTATTTTTTTACGATTTAAAATATCAGTTGACACATCGCGTTTTATTAAGTGACATACAGCAATCTTAACATTTTTACCCAAAATAAATTTGAAAACTTCTGTATCACATATCTTCCATAGTTAGCCGTGTAGAACACCAGTTTCATGTTCTATTGTATGTACACATGTGTAATACAACCTGGAATGATGCTGATGATAATAATATCTGAAACATTACGCAAATTAGGTTAAAGGAAACTCTTTCATTTATTATAAAATCATATAACTCATAAACTTATTATTTATTAACAACTCATAATAAAATAATCAACATTATACCAATCAGTTTATAATTTTTTAGAAGGCATAAAACGACTTTTTTAAATGACAAAACACAAACTTTTTGATATCCAATATTGTTATGATATGGCGTTATGACAGCTGGGCACTAAAGGGCATGTAATTCTGGCGCTGAAGTTTACAAAAATTTACAACATGTTGAACATTTTTTAACATTGCTCATCTCGACAAAGGGAAGTAATTCATGTCAACTCAGCAAGAGACAACAATAACCTTATGTTAGGGGACCACCTTCGCTACTCCGACATACAAAAAGGGCCTGTGGATTTGAACTGAATTGGGTTTTAAGGCGCACCAACACATGAAAGGCTATATGTATATGTACATTGAGATAAAATATTAAGAATGGGCCTAGAACCTTCTCACCTACAGAGTTGCTGCAAATTCTATTGTAGACACTCCATTTAAGCTGGAGCCAAGTTTATTGCTTTTCTGACACTGCTATAGTGATTTGAGCGAGATGGCACCTGAAACAATGTAGGGGTCATGATGAAAACCTTTAATGAGCATGAACAAAAAATGATAAAATGAACATGAATTTGGGGTGTTCTACCCCTCTGCCTACTCCTCCAACGGGGTCTGCAGTGGCCCTATTTTTTGCCCCGGAACCACATGGAGCTCTGTCCAAGTGATATCGAGACCTGGCACTGGTTTGTCTGATGGAATTTTTTTATCCTTCACGTTAAATTTCAGAAAATAATGTTAGACATGTCTCAAGATTGCTGTGTGAATGTTAGAGATTGCTGTGTGAATGTTAGAGATGTCTCAAGATTGCTGTGTGAATGTTAGACATGTCTCAAGATTGCTGGGTGAATGTTAGACATGTCTCAAGATCGCTGCGTGAATGTTAGACATGTCTCAAGATTGCTGCGTGAATGTTAGACATGTCTCAAGATTGCTGCGTGAATGTTAGACATGTCTCAAGATTGCTGCGTGAATGTTAGACATGTCTCAAGATTGCTGGGTGAATGTTAGACATGTCTCAAGATTGCTGGGTGAATGTTAGACATGTCTCAAGATTGCTGTGTGAATGTTAGACATGTCTCAATATTGCTGTGTGAATGTTAGACATGTCTCAAGATTGCTGTGTGAACATTAGACATGTCTCAAGATTGCTGTGTGAATGTTAGACATGTCTCAAGATTGCTGGGTGAATGTTAGACATGTCTCAAGATTGCTGGGTGAATGTTAGACATGTCTCAAGATTGCTGTGTGAATGTTAGACATGTCTCAAGATTGCTGTGTGAATGTTAGTATTTTTATTTGAATATCTTTAATTGTGCATTTTCAAAATAAAGCAATATATTTGACACATTCATCAAATTAACATTGACTTGTAGTATGGTTGGTGAAATAGCATAGTATTAGATTGTTTAATTCCGAACAAACAAAGGGGTGGCAATTTACCATACTCTAAGTAATCGCGTTGGTTGATTTAAACATCGAGATGGGCATAGCCCATCAAGGCTACTTGTTTTGTAGCATGTCGATTTCATCTGCTTGCCATATTCTAACTTCAATAAACTGGTATGAGTACACCATTTATTCTGAGGTGTTATTTTCAATTGAACGATTTACATCTGGTCAAATACAAAGGGAATTTCAACACCCATTTTACAACTTCCAATTAATGGAATTTAGAGTACAGACAAGGTCACTAAGTACACCATACTACAAAACAGATAGAGTCTGTCTCAGCTTGTTGGTTATTTAACAGCCTCGATGGGCTGACCGCATCTCGGTGTTAAAAAAACCCAACTCGCTGAGACCAGACTCTATCTTTTACTTAGTGTTTGCCCTACTTTTTCCTCCAGACGGTGAACCTGTATCTGTTCGAGTTACCCAGATTCTTACTAAATGGCACGCGCTTGTTTGGACACAAGGTGGCGGATTTAGTAGAAGCGCGAATGTGAAGAAGCGTGGTTTCGTAGAAGCGCGGGGAAAAAGTAGGACAAACACCAAGTCAGTAAGAGGCCAAGAAGTGAAATTTTAACGATAAAGAAACCCCGGTCAGTCGCTGCGCTCCTTCCCTTAGGGTTTCCTAATTGTTAAAATTTCACTTCATAGCCTCTAATACATAATTAACCATTACTGGTTAAGGGCCAGTTTCTGTCCAAGCCCAGCTTCCGTCATTCTCATTTAAAAACTGTTTTTACACTGCAAACTACTTACGCGATGTTACTTATTGACAGACGTTTAGCACTGAAGATTGGAAAGAAACAACTAAAAAGTAAATAAGCGGTACAAA
>JAWPHD010015987.1:0-52262 GCA_037043455.1 Cyrtodaria siliqua
AAACTTCTATATTACACAATGTCATTTGCTAACATAAATTCTTAAGACGGGTCATTTGCATAACGTGCCTGTACGTGTGGCTATTGCTTGTTTTCAGGGCAGGTACCGTAGCTAATGATCTGTCTGCACATCTTACACCCAGCTACAGTAAACCACAGATGTTTAATTGTTATTTTTTTATATACTTTGCAGGCTCTCTGCCAAAGGTAGGAACCCACACAATGGTTTTATGTGAACATAGAACACTGACACATGCCATGGGGATAATCTGATGAGACGTGATGATCGCATAAAATGTATATTATTTTATCATTCATACACAGTCCTTAAGCCAAAAGAGACGCCTTGTTACATTGTCATATGCCAAAATGCCACGATCGGAGAAACATGACCTGCATTTCTATTGGAACCTATCTTGAACCTATCTTGACATCTTAACCAGAGTTATAGGATAATGAACTGACAATTAATAACAAGATAACACATTTGTTCACAATGTTAGCAACTTACAATAATAATTAGCACATAATAGGGAAGTGTTTCCATTGTGTGATCTACCAAAGTATCCCATTCCGCAGACTAGAGTGGTAAATCTGATGCCAGAAATTCACCGTATTTCCCGTTAAGAGCACCTCCACTAATAGCAGTCCCCACCACCCCTTACACACGCACGCATGCAAGCAATTGCACACACATGCATGCACACACGCACACACACAAAATCCTTAAAAAAAGAAAAAGAAAAAGATATTCAAAATTCAATACATTTTCGATCTTTTGTATCCAACCGCCCACCACCCACCCCACTGACCCCACCCACCTCACCCACCCAAAACAAAATTCAATATCTTATTAGGGAAAATACGGTATTGCTATTGCTCCTTTATTAACGTTAGAGCTGACACTAATAAACCTGAATCTATGAAATATCGATATGCAAAATAAAGTGTAACATTCTAATTATTTAAATAACTTTATTGAATTGATTTTAAGTATCTCAAATTACATCTATTTGTTCTGCTATACCTAAGTGTCAAGTGATCAATATATTATTCAACTCTGATGTCTTGTTCACGCTTTTATGTCAAAAACTTCAAACTTAGACATAGCAGAACAACACAAGTATTTTGAAATCAAAGACCTAATTACCATTAGGTCATCTGCGTTTAAATTTTTAAATTTCGGTTCAATAAAGTTATTAAAATACTTAGTGTTGCATTTCTTCTACAATGTCACTAAAGTGTCTTCCTCTTGCACTTTAGATCATAACAATGTTACATTGTATTTAATATGATTTAATTAGTAGCTGTCTGCCTGGCATTTACCCTCAACGTCTAAGGTCATGCAAAGAAATGCAGTCGACTTGGTTAGAAATATACTGAAGTGAAAAAGAAACCCAACTCGGAAATTTCCGCTATATATTATATATACTGCACACTTAATTTCCACTATATGTTATATATACTGCACACTTAATTCCACTTATTATTCCGAAGAAATTCCAATATCTTTTGTAAAAGGAAAAGATGTAGTTAGAGAAAAGACACAACTGTGATGTTGTAGACGTTTTAATCACAGCTAGTACACTTTGTAACAAGAAATTCATAAACGTTGAAGTTTGTCTTTGTGAAAAATTGAGCCAGTTCAGTACTGTATTTAACGTTAAGAGTTTACAAAATTTTGCATCCTAAGTTTGCTCACATGCTTGAGCCAAACGAGTATTCTGTCAATAATGAAACTTTGAAGGAATACTTTACTCGGTAAAAAAAGTTTTGGACCTGGGCAGTGTTCGAACCCATACAATGATCGCTGAACCATGACATTCGACCATAACCCTTATTATCTCAGTTGATAATTGACAATAGATCAACAGTCAACAATAATTATCGTTTAGAATGAAAGTTTGCAAAAAAATAATAATCTTTTTGTTGGTTACTCGAATTTCTGTAACTGTTACTTTTTATGGACTTTGCAACATTTTTTACAGACCCTTTGTGTGTTCGCGATATTTTTTTTAAAATCAAATCTTGTTTGAAATTTAATGTTTCTGGTACCAAATTAACCAGGTAGGGTAGACCTTGGTTACTAAAAAAAGATACTTAAATTCTGTCCACTAGTTATATTTTTATATGACTTTATATACCCTGGTCCAAAACTTTTTTTACCAAGTATATTTGCTGTGTTGTGTTGTTGTTTTTCCAAAAGGAAAGGTCTTACGTAGCCATGTACCATTCGATTAACAGCAGCAGAATATAAATTAAACTAGATCTATTACTGAAGGTGATGAATACCCGCTTTCTTGCTCTAGCTGATGATGGGCAAAATGAAAAATAATCAATGTCTAAAATATCTGTTAATTTTTTAATGTGAAAGAAATTCTAAGTAACACAACGGTCCATAATACTGTAAAAAAAAAATGCAGAATCGAAAAACCATTAATGCAGAGACACATCATATCATCACGTGTGAACTGTATGTCAAGTGTAATTATAACAACAATCCATGAAAAGTCTTAAAAATCTGCATAAAGAAAAATTCTAAGTTAAATAAAGGGCTATAATTCTGTAATAAATTAGGCATCAACAATGTGTGATGTAGAAGGATATTAGGTAATCAGTTGTAATGTGTACATGAAGTTTGGGAACAATCAATTTAAAAATGTTTGAGAAAAAATGTGTTAACATATATTAGAGTGGAAAATTCTAAGGAAACAAAGGGCAATAATTCTGTAATAAATTAGGCAATCAATGATGGGTGAATTTAGAGGGACATAAGGTCATCAGTTATGTGTACATGAAGTTTGGGAACAATCAATTCAAAAAAGTTTCAGAAAAAATGTGTTAACAGGTCATTGTACAATATTGAGTGGAAAATTGTGTGAAATAAAGGGCCATAATTCTGTAATAAATTAGGCAATCAATGATGGGTGATGTACAGGGACATAAGGTCATCATTTGCTATGTGTATATTAAGTTTGGGAACAATCCATTCAAAAGTGTTTGAGATATGCAAGTATTAAAAATGTGTTACGTGACGCGAAGGGACGCGACTGGAAAACAATATGTTACTGGACGCGCCGCGACAACGGGGACAACGCAATTACTATATAGCCCCACTTCACTTTGTGAAAGCGGGAATATAACAATTTTTAAGGTCAATATAAGTTTATGTAATCTTGACCTTTGGACCACTGACACCAAATTCTATAGGTGTCTTTTACCGATCTTAAAATATTAATGAATGAATGAGTACATGGTGTTTTATGGCAGTCGCCACATAAATAGGTATTGTGCGCAAAACGGACGATAAATGAAACAAATGAAAAAGTAAGTTAAGAATTTAATGTAAAAAAAATATATATTATTAAAATATTTACAAATTAGGTACGATATGGTAAAAGTATTAACCATGAACCTATAACAAACATGTATATAAAGTTTTACGATGGTCATGTAGATAACTTGGACTCAAGTCAAGCACTGTAACATTAAATTCAGTGATAGAATTCTTTCCTTTAGCAATAGCCACTTGGACATAAACTTAACCAGACGTGGATGCTGGTGCAACCTGTTTTAATTTTCAAGGTAGAGTTAAAAAACAATTGTTTCTGCAAAAATATTAATACAGACAAAAATTAGGACTGGCACTTGTAGAAACATACAAACAGCAGCTGTAAAACTGTCTTGGTTTCAGAAAGAAATGCAGTATAATATTTCACGGTCCCGACATATTGCGGGGCATGTTTACATACAAATCACAGTAGCACAACTATCTTGCATACAATTTACAATTAATGAGCTTTTAATATGCATTTATTATCAATTAAATCTGCACTGCATGACAGAGCTCTGTATTGTGCGAATGACTTATATGTTTGAAAATCACACCATATATAATAAAATAAAACACGTACACTAATTTATATTTACTGCAGAATATCCCTCATCGGTATTACCTCATGCTGTAGGTACAACATTTAATGAAATGGGATTTTACTGTATACCTCCTGCCATTTGTAACACTTTTACACTTGACAAGTGGAATTCGAACCGGTATCTGTGAGAGGCGAGACAGTTTTAGATGCAGCGTCTGTAGTATCTCGACCACGGATGCACTTGAAATTGTTTTTTACCTCCCGTTAACACATTACATTATATTGGGACAGCAACCTCAAAGGGAGATGAGATGACAGAGGTTTGCCATCAGACATTCCTCCAACAGGAAGCGATCTCACGCATGGCAGAGGTATGTAGCTATTAAGTGCTATATGCCTTCTTGACTGAGCTACCAAGTCCACTGATGTAGGTACAAACAACCTGTACCAGTACAGCTAGTGCTACCAAAAAACTGAAAACTATTGTTCTGCAAAGTTTGTTTTCATTAGTAATGTTGCCCTACCATGTTTGCAACTACAAAGAAAACCCATTCTGATCAATTATATATATAATGGACTGTTCTTTCTTTGAATTAAGACTATTCCATTTATGTGACAAAGGGGTGTTTTGGGGAAATGACTGATCAGCAGCCAGACATTGTAAACCCTGATAACTTGCAGGCTGATCTGGGTTTACAATGGACACTCGCAGGCTGATCTGGGTTTACAACGGACACAGAAGCTATTATAGTCGTGCTTAGCGGGTTAAGGGTAAAATGTAAATGCCACGAAAACATACAGAAAGTGGAATGACCTATGTAAATTTAGGTTTATTCATTTATATAGACCCGTTTTGCTAAATGTTATCAACTCATTAGGTAATAAATGACAATAATACAGGGGAAGAGTTATCTTATCTGAAAGCATTTGCTTGTTCATAAATTTCAAAAATGTACCCACAAGCCGCAACCAAAACATTAACATGCATAACTAGGTGTTTCCTCCAAAAATGTTATCCACTAAAATGTTATGGCATATTTTTGTCTAAGTAACAGCCACACCCAAGGCATGAAAATGATCCAGCCTGGGTTTGGAGAGTGATATGTGGGCTTTCTGTATCCAGGCATCGCAAACAGACCATGAATTTAAATTTGAATTGTTGTAAAACGACTCATCAACATATAATCTCATGTTATTTAGAGCTGCCCCAAAGAGAGGAAGAATGCATAGGAATCCGGGAAACACGCCCTGCTCTGACTATCTTTTACATGCTCAGAGAATAGACTTTGATAAATGGGTTTGCAAGGTTTAAGTCCTGATCTATTAAACAAATAATGGTAAGGAATTAAGTGCCTTGCATATGGAAACATCAACAAAATCCGAAGATACCGGCAAGCCTTTCTGGAACAAAGTCTACCAAAGAGCTATCCGGCTCCTACCTGATGAAGGTCAGTATATAAATATGATGATGAAATGGAAAAGAAACTAAGCTGCCAATGAGTTTCACAACAAAGCCACCGTACCAGAATTAACCAATGTATTGCGTTTATCATATAATGTGCGTCTGCCTATTACATGAACATCTTAAAAATATTGCTTCAAACAATTTTTCAGTTGGTAACTGATAATTACGTCTATTGTAGCTATACATAAAGAATAAAATACCTTAAAATCGCATTAAACCCTCGATATTACCTGATCATTGGTTGGTTCAGATGATATATCATAATAGTATACATGATTCGGTAAATTAAGAGCTTTTAAACAACATCCCCTGGACATAAACAGTGTTTATTACATTTCTGTGGGTGAAAGATTGGGATAGCTCAGTGAAAGAATATTCATAATTGCTAAATATTAATAACTAACTCCAAACACAAAAATAACTAACTGTGATGTTGTGAGTTACGACGTCAATAAAGTGTTGCTGACGTCGACGTCAGCCATCGATCACTGATAGTCGTCTACCATCTTGTAAAGGATTTCCCTATAATTGATCCCAGCCGTGAAATAATCTCTATATATTTAACTTATATTCACCCAGCTGAATGCACCAAAGTATCATAATATGCAACCCTAAAGATGACAATTTTTCGGTAGAAAAAAACAAACTACTTTTTAACTATTTTAGCCATATTGGATGTCGCACGGAACTTTTTTTTTTTTAAAAAAAACATTGATCTAAGGATCATCCATGTGAAGTTTGGTCAAAATTGGCAAAGCGGTTTGTGAGAAATAAAATTAAACTGGACTTAATAATGGTTGAATAGGCTTAGTACTAATACAAACACAGACACAACCTCACTAATAAAATAATATTTGTTTGTGATTAACGTGACAAAACTGACAATACAGACAACTCTACTATGGTAGACAACTTCCTCATATCTTCTTATTCAGGGCCAATTAATGCATCGTCCAGTGGATAGCGCGGTCGACTCAGATTCAAGCCTCACTGGCACCACTGAGGTTTGGTCGATGTGTTCTTGGGCAAGTCACTTTCTCCTAGCCTCCATTGGATGGGAATGTAACCAGCATATTTAAGAACCACAGAAATCTATTTAAGAAATAGAACATCGTTTACGGTGAATTATCGTTTAATATATTACGGTTTGGAGTTCAATTGTAAACAATAATTTCAGGAGCCCGTAAACTATGTTCTATTTCTATTCTAATACCCCTAAAATTGAAAATAACGCACACATCTGAAATATTTCGCATTGCTTTGCTTACTCTCCTAACGTTGCAAACGTTACAGTGATATATCGTTGAATATAACGAGATATTTGAAACTAGGCTATATAGTGCGGGTGTATTAGAATTGATAGTAACAGTAGGGCAGGTTCCCGGATTCCTGATGTATCCTTCCCCTCACTCTGGGATGGCTCTAAATAACATAAGGTGTTGCTGAAGATTAAACAACATGCATTTAATCAAATTTAATTTGTCAATAAAAGTAGGGCAGGTTCGTATGTATCCTTCCTCTCTCTCTCGGATGGCTCTAAATAACATAAGGTGTTGCTGAAGATTAAACAACATGCATTTAATCAAATTTAATTTGTTAGTAAAATTAGGGCAGGTTCTTATGTATCGGGACGGCTCTAAATAACACATAATCTGGTCTGATCATGTAGGACCATGGTGCCATTTAACGCACATTTATCATATTTATAACATGATCAAAACATGTTTTTCAAACATGTTCAGATCATGATCGTTTTCGCCATGGTAATATTCAATTAAATTAAATTTTGTCAGTGGTTTAATTACACTAAATCAGCTGGATGTGCTCGCCTGGTTTAGTCGAAAGTAGTTCTGTAAAGTGCAAATATTTTTTGGCATATTTTTTAGTGCAGTTTCCTCTTCTTTTTTGGCTGTAACTGTATTCTGGACATGATGTTGATATTTGAAAATGCAGCAGCTCATGTTTTTGACAGTTTTTGATATAAATTTCAGAAGTGAAAGTAGACAGGGTATGAAATTGCAAGGGGTAAAAATAGCGTTGACCTTTGACCAGGGGTTAATTCACAGCTGAAGAAATATTTCTTAGAAGATATTCAACCCCCTATTTCCTTGCTGATGTTTAATAGCAGACATGTTTATTTGCATGATAAAGTAAGTTTCCCAGAATTCTAACCAGGTTTGAGAGTTTAACAGGTTTTTCAACATTCTAACTTTACTATGGAAGGGGCATGGAGACTCATTTACGCTATTATAACCTAGAGTAGGTCAGGTTTCCGGATGCCTATATATCCTCCCCCTCTCTCTGTTACTGCTATAAATAACCTATAATGTATTGATGAGCCTTAAACAATATTCAATTAAATTTAATTTCTCAATAAGAGTAGGGCAGGTTCCTATGTATTCTTCTCCTCTCAAATAACCTACAATGTGTTCATGAGCCTTTAAACAACTTTCAATTTACTCCTCATATCTTCTCAAAGTCACAAGTTAATCTCATATCAACAAAAAAGTTTATGGCTCATGTCTCCGTTTAGCACTCACAATCTTATCAATCGGGAAATAGTTCTGCTATATCAAAAAGAATTCAGTTATATAGCAGACACTTAATCGAAGATTTACACTTTCAATTTGAACATATATTTGGTAACAACTGGCAATTACACGTCAATTACTCTGATCCTGACGTTGATACGGGTGCATTCCAGGGTGCATACCGACCTGCAGTGTTATTGAGGTGTTATCCTGGTTTAAATACCAATAATTCAACCTGTCAAAGCCGTCTACAACTGATAATGTTTGCAAATATATAGGACTTATTTTGATAATCTTGGCACTTCTATTTTACCATCTAGTATCAGCAAAGGAGATGGTATCTTTGTGAACTCTGGTCACTACCCCACACTTGCATGCCTTTGATTGCTTACTTCAATAAGTACAATTACTGGACCCCACTTTGTAGATTTGATTGGTTACTTCATTATGTACCATTACTGGACCCCACTTTGTAGATTTGATTGGTTACTTCATTATGTATAATTACCGGACCCCGCTTTGTAGATTTGATTGGTTACTTCATTTAAACCAATTACTGGTATCTACGGTAGACAAAACTGTCACCCGTGTGACTCGTATCTAGCGAAATATGACAAAAATAATTATCCCTACAATTACATAACCACCAAGTAGGTAATCTCAAGGTTTATAGTTCCCATGCCAGTAAGGGAACAGAGAGGACTTACTCCCTTTTGTAATTGATATCACATTCTGTATTGCATTTAGGGGCACCCGTGGCTGAGTGGTTAGAGACTCTGACTTAAACTCACTTGCCCCTCACCTCTATGGGTTCAAGCCCTCATGGGACCAGGAATCTTTATGTGAGGAAGCTATCCAGCTGGCTTGCGGAAAGTCAGTTGTTCTACCCAGGTACACGCCCGTGTACGAAAATTGCCTGGAGGGGCACCTGGGGCCTTCCTCCACCAATGGAAGCTAGCAAACCGCCAACTGACCGTAGCTGTTGGTGAGACTATAAATCCAATTCAATTAATGTACTGTATTTTATTTTTTCAGCAGTACTAATTCAGCGAAAAGTCAAAACTGATTTATCAGCCAATTATCATCCTAAAATCTGAGTATCTGACATGAAGAAACCTTATAATTACATTTAAAAAAACATAAACTCTAAAGCATTACTGGCAAACCCCACAACAGGTTGTCATTCAAGAATTATATTACATTAAGCATCTTCACAGCCAACCTTTCCTCACCTCACACAATTACCAGAGTTTTCCCATAACTTCCATTTCCTTATCTTTATCAGTAAATTGTCTTAATTCCACCTCCTGACAGATTCTTCTGTCTTAGCATCAACTGTAATTAAGGACTGGCAGATATGACACCAACCAACAGGAGTGAACCAGACATCTCATTCAAGAAGGATAACTCTTATGTACATATATTAACAAAGGGAGATAATTGTGACAAAAACCAAAAACCCATCTAGATTACCTGTACGATTATCAGTTTTTTAATCAAAGATGTGGTTAATTAAGTGATATGTAAAAACATTTTAAGCTTTTACAGACGAACGTGACTGACTGACTGCAGCAATCTGAAAAAACTGACAACAATCTCATATCAGAATGAATTAGTAAGTTTTTGCAGGAATGTGAATGTTTAAGCATAGATCACATGTTTATTATCAATCCTCATTCTGTAAGTTGCAGCAGATGTGATTTACCTACTGGTATTCACCATTATTATTTTGCATACTTAGTTGTTATATGTTATTGCTGTGGAAGTAAAAGTATAAACTTACAAGATGCTGAGATTTTGTTTTAGCACGTTAGGCCATATATGATGGTCGATATTTTGTGGTAGAAGCAGACAACCCTAATTCTCCCGGCTAGAACCAGTATTCTTGCATACCGGACAAGGAAATCTGTCATTTTACCGGGCCTAGATATTTCCATCTCACCCTAGGGTCGAGATAAAATTCACGCGCAACAATAATGACGTCAATAACGTGAACAGATGCATGACGTCATTGTGTAAAAAAAACATTAAAATGTTAGTTATTGGTGACGTCGATGCACAAAATGTCATTGATATGCAAGAAAAAGAATCCACCATGAGTTTATCCATGTGAGATAGGTAAATCTCACCCTCGGGATCAGAATTGCAACCAGGAACTCGGCTGAGCCTTGTCCCTGGTTGCAATTCTGACCCTCGGGTGAGATTTACCTATCTCACATGGATACTCATGATGGATTCTTATACTGTATACCTCCCGCCATCCATAAGAATCAACACTTTCTCACTTGACAAGTCGAGTTCCCAGTGGGATTCGAGCCCACAGCGTTGAGAGGCCAGAGGTTTCAAATGCAGCCTATTTACCCTCTCCACCATGGAAGTTATGCATCAGAGGACAATATTAACTTACAAGATGCTGGGAAATAATACATGCTTTCACATCTGTGATCAAATTAATTATTGGCATTATCTTTTAACAATTTAAAATTTTCATTTTATCTCTTCATTTTCGTTATATCCCTAATCTCTTCATCTGTGTCTGTTTTTTCTTTCTTAATACCAATGCAATGACATTAATTTTGCTTTTGCAATTGTAAGCCATTTCCACTATCATATCCCATAAATTATATATCTTCCAAAACCCTTGAGATATGCCATCTTGTGTGGTTAACATTTTACAAATGTTTGCATCATTTCCTCCAAAATGGAGAGCCTTATAATAGATAAAAAGCTGGTGAAGTTTTTTATGTCATTATAAATAATCATTAAGATCAAAATGTTGATTTGCAACGAAGATGTATATAATTTATACAAGATACAATTCAGCAAACCAGACTGAAAAACATTCTTGTTTGATAGCTATGTAACGAAGGAAGAAATATTGATCAGAGTGAAAAATCTATTACAAATAAAATTTTAATGATTCTGATGGTTAACTGACATAAAACCAAAAAATTAATGTTTTTTTAATAAAGTCCAACAGTTGATTCTTAAAAGCATCTTTTTAATGACTTGTGTATAATCAGTGATAAAAGCACATAGTAAATAAATTATATAATAAATAATAACAAGAGGTCAATGACCTTGAAGCTCTACTGATTGATTTTGATTTCAGGAAGTAGTCGCTACAAACTTGTTTTTTGAAAATTTATTTTTAGCCGTGGCAGCCATCTTGAATTTCCGGCCGACCTGAAATTTTGCTAGGATCAATTAGACATCAAGAGCAACATTCCTGTGAAGTTCATGAAAATCCGTCAAGTAGTTTCAGAGTAGTCGCTACAAGTTTTCATTATATAATTCTATGTAAACAAAGATGGCCGCTGACAGCCATGTTTAACATCGAATCAAAATGATTTTTGACAAGGACCAACATCAAGTTATGCTGATCATTTTAGAAAAAGTCCCATATCAATATCGCTTATAGTTTTCAAGAAGTAGTCGCTACAAACTTGCATTTTGAAAATCTATTTTTAGCCATGGCGGCCATCTTGAATTTCCGGCCGACCTGAAATTTTGCTAGGATCAATTAGACATCAAGAGCAACATTCCTGTGAAGTTTCATGAAAATCCGTCAAGTAGTTTCAGAGGAGTAGTCGTTACAAGTTTTCATTATATAACTCTATGTAAACAAAGATGGCCACTGGCAGCCATGTTTAATGTCGAATCAAAATAATGTTCGACTCGGATAACCATCATGTCATGCTGATCATTTTAGAAAAAGTCCCATATCAGTATCACTTATAGTTTTCAAGAAGTAGTCGCTACAAACTTATTTTTTAAAAATCTATTTTTAACTGTGGCAGCCATCTTGAATTTTGTGGCCGATCTGAAATTTTGCTAGGATCAATTAGACATCTAGAGCAACATTCCTGTAAAGTTTCATGAAAATCCGCCAAGTAGTTTCAGAGGAGTAATCGCTACAAGTTTTTACTATATAACTCTATGTAAACAAAGATGGCCGCTGGCAGCCACGTTTAACGTCGAATCAAAACGATTTTTGATAAGGACCAACATCATGTCATGCTGATCATTTTAGAAAAAGTCCCATATCAATATCACTTATAGTTTTCAAGAAGTAGTCGCTACAAACTTGTATTTTGAAAATTTATTTTTAGCCGTGGCGGCCATCTTGAATTTCCGGCCGACCTGAAATTTTGCTAGGATCAATTAGACATCAAGAGCAACATTCCTGTGAAGTTTCATGAAAATCCGTCAAGTAGTTTCAGAGGAGTAGTTGCTACAAGTTTTCATTATATAACTCTATGTAAACAAAGATGGCCGCTGGCAGCCATGTTTAACGTCAAATCAAAACGATTTTCGACAAGGACCAACATCATGTCATGCTGATCATTTTAGAAAAAGTCCCATATCAATATCACTTATAGTTTTCAAGAAGTAGTCGCTACAATCTTGTTTTTTAAAAACCTATTTTTAGATTTGGCGGCCATCTTGGATTTCACATCAACATGAATTTTTGCTAGGATCAACTAGACTTCATGGGCAACATTTCTGTAAAGTTTTATGAATATCCATCCAGTAGTTTCAGAGGAGTAGTCGCTACAAATAAAAGTTAACGGACAGACGGACGGACGGACGGACGACGGACGCCGCACCACGGCATAAGCTCTGCTGATCTCTGATCAGTAGCACAGGTTGAAGGAACGTGTTGGGACTGAAAAAAAAGTCTGAAAAAAAAAAAAAATTGTTAAAAAAAAAAAATTGAAAAAAAAGTCTGAAGAGATATCTCTTACACGGGGTTAGAATTTTGAGTAGGATTGTTTTTGGTGTACAGTTTTTCATTTATTTGATGTTTTGAGGTGTGTGTACAAATGTAGTCCAAAAAAAAAAAAAAACAGACTTTTTTTTTCAGACTTTTTTTTTCAAATATTTTTTTTTCAAATTTTTTTTTTTTCAGTCCGAACACGTTCCTTCAACCTGTGATCAGTAGAGCTAAAAACAAGCAAATTCAGAAAACGTATGGCCCATGGCCTGATAGGAACTGCCAATTAATCATGTTTCATCAATACTGGATTATCAATATTAAAGTTACTGAGTAGAAACAGCAAAATTCTTCAATTTTCAAAAATCCAAAGGCCGTACATTCCGCATGACATTATGCCCATAAACATTGACCCCAAGTTACATCAAGATCGGAATATAAACGATAAAAGTTATATGAGCGGAAACTGCAAAAATCTTCAATTTTCAAAAACTCAAAGGTCATCAGTAGATATTAACTCTTGTATCATAGGTGCGATCTGGTTGGTTATTAAACTTGTCCTAGATATTATGGCCATAAACATTGTCCCCATGTTTCATCAAGATTGGATTATAAATGTCAAAGTTATTGAGAGGAAACTGCAAAAATCCAAAGGTCACAACTCCGGCAGTGTAGTTGCAATCGGGCTCTCTATCAAACTTGGTCTATATATTGTGGCCATAAACATTGTCCTACAGGTTCATCGAGATTGGATTCCAGTCATTGGTCGGAAACAAATGTGGCGACAAACTGCCGGAATGACGGACAGACAGAAATAAAATTTAATGTTCTTTCGTGCCTTTGGCTATGTACAAAAAAACATTTTTGATGTTATAGATGTTTTTCCACTTTCTTTGTTGGAAATTATACAGTTAAAAAAACACTAAAAAAACCTACTAATTTAGCATTAATGAGATTTTGTCACAAACACATGATTAATCAACAAAACATATATTAGCAATATCCTCCCAATGGGCAAAACTACCCATCCAGAAAAATATGTGGTGTATTATGACATTTACAGAGACACTTGATCCCTGACATTTACTAATATTTGTTTGCGAACACTTCCTGTCACACACCCATCCATTTGATACCCAAACAATTAGACTGATTTTAAATCATCCTTGCTTGCAGTCTGCATCCTAGTCTAGGTCACTGAAGGGGAGACGTATCAAATAATGCATAATTTAACATAATCTTCAGGTAACATGTAAATTACAATCGAAGCATATAACATAATAAAAATTTGAACAGAGGTGTAATGATGTACATCTGTTGTTTAAATTACCATAATTTGGCTGAATATCTTTTTTTTTGTTCTTGCATGTCCACCTAACTGCCATATTGACATGAATAAGAAGTTAGTTATCAACTCAAAAATCATTTGACATGTTTTTAACTAGAAGTAGTACATTTCTTCATGCAGATTACAATATAAATGCAACACTTCAGTTAACTAGAATGACTTTAAACATGAATGCACGGCCAGCCTTTTTGGTAGTACATGTATTATCAATTAACAAATTTAACTCTTAAACATCATATGAACATTTCTTGATAGTCCCGGATGGAAACATATATTTAAAACCGCTACTAAGTTGTATGTATAAATAAGTATTATTTGCATGATGTAGATACTACTTTTATCACTGGCTGACTGCACGGGGAAAAGAGGTAAATCTGAATTGTATAGCTTCACAACTATTGCCAGATAATTGATAAATACATTTACCTGTTTACAGTTTTCTACGCCATCAAATAAAATCTTCTTCTCGCTTTTCACAGATATTGAAATGATATCTATTGTTGCGTACTGATTTCGATTTAAATAAACATGAACATGTTCATGAAACAAAACATGGCCAGAGAACTTTAAATAAGACTTGGTCATAAAATTACCTTTAAGTCCTTAAAGGACAATTCGACGGTTTACAAGGAATACATATTTAAGGACTGATTTCGATTACAGGGTACAACATTAGGCTTGTAAAAGTGCATAATGCCTGAAGGATTGCTCGCTAACTTTAAATTAGCTATGTTGTTCAATTCAATCCTTAATTATATTTACAGTATGTTTGTTCTATGTGTTTTTCAGACTTTAATAATGCAAATTTGTGTATTTGTGTTAAAAACAGTGTTTTAAAGCTGTATAATAATATTATATACTTTTGGAACAGAGACGTTGCCAACATTGCACGTTTTTTCCTAGCAACTTACGGCAATTAGCACGAGAACGTCAACATGATGTTACGTCACTCAAACAAAACAAGTTCATCAGACGAATTAACATCACCTTGTTTGTTTTAGCCCCGCCCCCCAACGTAAATGTTGCTCACTGGGAATTGAGGCGGAACAAGATGCAATAGGTTATTGCAGGCATGTGCAGTAGAAATGTAAGCATAAATATTTAAATACAAATTTCAAGATGTCATTGTTTTTCATTAACGCGCAGCAGACGACATAATTGTATCAATGAATTTGTAAAATATTCAGAAAAATTGTCATTTCAAAAGCCGGAAATTAAACCACAGAGCTCTTGCTTTCCGGGCAAGTATGCTCTCCATTACACCACCATGCCATCCGATATCTGAATGACAATTATGACGTTATATTATGACGTAGCTTTTTAAACCTACTGAGTTCCAGCGTTAAGATTTTTTAGATAGGCGACTTCATATATCGTTTTTATTGTATACAAACAAGTACTCTACTGCATCTAACAAGGACACGGAATTAAATATTTATACTTTCCCGGAAAGCAAGAAATCAGTTTGTTGTCTGCTTTAAATATTTATACTTTCCCGGAAAGCAAGAAATCAGTTTGTTGTCTGCTAATCATTGTGACAATTAATGATCCTATAATTATGACGTGTTTTAAAGATAGTATTAATCAATATCATGAATATTTAATGATTACAATTACCTGCAGGTCTTCTGTATGCAACACTGATTCTGCTGAAAGTCTGATTCTGCTGAAAGTTATCTCTTAAAACTTGTTTTTCATTTTAAAATTAATCAGTTGCTTATTTTTTCTGCTGACTGTGCATTTGTATGATGCAGGCATCAACACCAACAAGGCAGATCTGTTTTATCAATCAACTGATAACAATGTGATTGAAAATCATGATATCGACATGCGTTAATTAAATCTGAGAGTTTAATTATCTAACTATAGCCTGCATAGAGCCAGTTAGATGGTTCCAAATTAAGATATTTATAAACAGTTTTCATGAATATGTTATATACTGGAATTTTAATATCATCAATTCCTTATTTGGCACGTATTCATTAAAATTTAGATTTTTATTTATTCTTTGCTTTTTAAGATTCTACATGGGGTTTAACTTTTAACAATCTTCCAGTCATATCACTATGGTGGTCAAGACACTTGCAGCAGTCAGCTCAATGCTCAACATTATAGTGATGTCATGGTGGAATACTGTTAACACATGACACAATAGCCCACCCAGTCACATCACCTACAGAAAAAATATCTGCCTGAATCAATACCCAGAAACTGTTGTTCTACAAATCAGAAGCCACATCTAGTCCATGATCATGTTATCACCAAACTTGGCAAAACAAGTATTTCTGAATAAGCCAGACCAAATTCCAAACCAAAAGATTTTTGTAGTGCACACAGTGCTCATGATAATGGAAGGGTACAGGGCATGTACATAATATGCTGGGCATAATTATACAGTGTTCATGATAGATTGAAGTACAGTACTCATGATAATGGAAGGGTACAGGGCATGTACAGTACTCATAATAAATGGGAGAGTACAGGGCATGTACATACTCTAGTTAAATGGAAGAGTACAGGGCATGTACAGTACTCATAATAAATGGGAGAGTACAGGGCATGTACGTACTCATGTTAAATGGAAGAGTACAGGGCATGTACAGTGTTCAAGAAAAATGGAAGAGTACTGGACATGTGCAGTATTCATGATAAATGGAAGAGTACAGGGTATGTAGTGTTCATGGTAGATGGAAGAGTACAGGGCATGTACAGTACTCATAATAAATGGAAGAGCACTGGGTATATACAGTATTCATGATAAATGGAAGAGTACTGGCATTTACAGTACTCAAGATAAATGGAAGAGTACTGGACATGTGCAGTATTCATGATAAATGGAAGAGTACAGGGTATGTAGTGTTCATGGTAGATGGAAGAGTACAGGGAATGTACAGTACTCATGTTAAATGGAAGAGTACATGGCATGTACAGTTCTCAAGATAAATGGAAGAGCACTGGGTATATACAGTACTCGTGATAAATGGAAGAGTACTGGCATTTACAGTACTCAAGATAAATGGAAGAGTACAGTGCATATACAGTACTCATGATAAATGGAAGATTACAATGTATGTACAGTACCCATGATAAATGGAAGAGTACAGGGCACATGCAGTACCCATGATAAATGGAAGAATACTGGGTACAGTGCACATACAATACCCATGATAAATGGAAGAACAGTGGGTATGTACAGTACCCATGATAAATGGAAGAATACAGGGCACATACAGTACCCATGATAAATGGAAGAATACTGGGTACAGTGCACATACAGTACCCATGATAAATGGAAGAATAGTGGGTATGTACAGTACCCATGATAAATGGAAGAATAGTGGGTATGTACAGTACCCATGATAAATGGAAGAATAGTGGGTATGTACAGTACCCATGATAAATGGAAGAATAGTGGGTATGTACAGTACCCATGATAAATGGAAGAGTAGCATGTTGGCAATAAATTCATGAATCAACAATGGAGTAATGAGAGACGCTTGAAATAATATAGACTCAAGGTGAATCATCTATGAAAGCAATAAGCGATGACACCTTTAAACTCCCGGTTCAAGTTACCCATATCTGTATACAAACACCCATTGACTGATTGTTGATAGGTTTTTAATACAGCTAATAATGATCAACAGACAGAGCTAGGAGATTAATGGTTTGTAACTTAGTGGAGAAGAATTTGCACTCATTGCAAGGGTCACTTTGCAATAGTGCAAGTGTATTGGTAGTGGAGGAGAAGGAGGAGGAGGAGGAGGAGGGGGAGGGGGAGGTGGAGGAGTAGCATCAGGAGGAGCAGCAGGAGGAGGTGCAGGAGGAGGACGATGACAATAACAACAACGACGAAATCCTCCATAACAATTATGTAAAATATGAGGTTATACAAGATGACAAAATATTCATGTCATACATTGGTTAACCACAAGTATGCAAAGTTCATTTAAATGATTTATTATGCAATGGCAAAAAGTGCATGTGTATGCTAATTCTGGAAATATTCCCTTGCAGCTTATAGATGTATTCTCCCAGGTGTACCCACCTGCATAATATTTATTCACAGAGTGTGTAATCCCCAATTCTTATATTTTTTTTATTTTGCTATACTGTCTTTTACCCTGTATGTGTATTGCACATTCATTCTGTTGGGGGAAATTGACTAAACCTTAATTATTCCAAAAAAGAATGTTAATGAAGAAATGGGAGGTACCTCGCTGTGCAAGTAGGGGTTATCGACTTTCAATACTCATTGTTCGAGACTGAGCCTGCAGATGCATGGCAAGACTTTGAAACAGTGTGTTAATTCTCCAAGGACACAGGGGCACCCAATGTGGCTCATAGAAAACATGGCTGTGTTTGTGCTTTTGTCCATTAAAATATGTTGCTTTTTAATATAATTTTGAATTGTCCAGGTGTAGTTTGTTGCTTTAGACATTGTAACATCTTCTGTCATAAATAAGCCAATCACCTACCCCTGGATCAAGATAAACCTTTTACATAAGTGTTTTTGCACAAATCTAAACGTCCAATTATAAAACAATTAAGTCTCAGTTACCTGCATGGTATCAGCCCAAACCATCAAAATGTATTCTTCTCCAAACCTAAGGGTGCATTCACCGGCATGCACCTGTGTGCACCCAAATGTCAGAATTATTCGCCCAAATCGTACACCTAGACCACAATTAACAAGAATGTGGCAATCATACTATAATAATGTGCACATAAAGTATACGCCATATTTGTCAAAAACAAAGCGAATGATTTATGGCTAACACGCCAAATGCACATAAATAATACCTATTCGGAACGTTTTTTCCCTTGCTTAATAAATCATCAGTCTTCACAAAGATTTCTTGTTATGCAAAATGCCCATTCATAAAGAGCTTTACCGGTATATATATCAAAGTAATGAACTTACAATTCATTGTTCTGATGTCTGATTTGCATGCTTTTTATGATTATTTCAAAGGGGTTATGGGTAAAATGGAAGTACAAAACCAGCCAACACAATTTTTTTTAAATATATATATAATCAACAAATAATCAACAAATTTATTTAAATAGTATAATGAAAAACATTCACTTACAGAATACACACAAGATTCTGTATATATTACTTTAAAATTCAGTTTTAGTATTAGGTCCTAATAATATTCTCAAGTGTCCCTTTAATCCAAATTGTCAAGTGTCCCTTTAATCCAAATTGTCAAGTGTCCTTTTAATCCACAATAATGTTTAATATAAATCCTCTCACAATATATATTTCAATCCAAAAGCATCCAGTATGAATTCACAATATTTTATTTTTCTTTATACTGAACAACTACCAATCTGGCAAAGCCTTGTTTAAATACCCTCATAGAATTTTCTAGAAGTTATAAACATAAACATATGTTATTAATTTAAATGACCTTGAATGACAAAATCAACAATAAACATGAATGCCAACATCATAAACAGACATAGGGATAACAAAGATAAATAAAGCAGAACATTAGCCTGATGCAAAAATCTCCTATTTCATGCCCATTATTTCCCTATCTCCCTTGCTCTGTCAGAAGTTTGCCAGTACAGATTTAAACCACTTTCATACCACTTTCCATAGCCCAAGTGAAGATATACATCGGACCCTTCTATAGCTGAAGTAAGTATAAATGTGTACAGTGACATTTTTGCACATTTAAAAAAAATATATTAAAGAATCCTCCAATTTAAGGAAGGCCTTTTTTTCTTCGGGTTTAAAAGAAACTTGGTAGTTTTCTGCAGTAGTTGACAGAGTCAATATCTGGTTAATTGTTTAATGTGTTTCATGCTTGTACATTGTCAGCGGAATACATTTTACATAACTCTGGGTGTCATTTTGACCGCCATTCTGACATGTGCTCAAACTCCAGATCGCAGTGTTTTTTGTGTGTGACGTTTTCAGTAGACATTCCGCCATGGTGAACTGGCGCATCCACAGGTTATATAGTTTTTGTTTAGCGAGACAGATTACTATGCACACAAGTTTGATCAAATCTACGCACAAGTTACCAAGTTACGCTTGTACTATGTTTTATTGGAATAAAAAATAACTATAAATGAATTGAATTGAATTGAATTGGGTTTTTAAGCGCACCAACACATGAAAGGTTATATGGTGCCTAACAGGAATGAACATGCCAGGCTCATGTCCATGTACATCGAGATAAAATATGGAGAATGGGCCTAGAACCTTTTCACCCTGTATTGAACTGCAGAGTTGCTGCAAATTCTATTGTAGACACTCCAATTAATTACACTGGAGCCACGTTTATTGTTTTTCTGCCACTGCTCTAGTGATATGAGCGAGATGGCATCTGAAACAATGCAGGGGTCATGATGAAGACCTGTAATGAGCATGAACAAAAAAATTATAAAATGAACATGAAATCGTGGGGTTCTACCCTTCTGCCTTCCCTTCCAATGGGATCTGCAAAAAATATTTTGTATTTAAATTACAAAAAAAAAATCAGAAAACAAAAGTTGAAAGAAAAGTGATAACACTATCAGATGGGGTAAATTTTTCTGCTACCTAAATTGTGCATCAATTTAGGAACATCAAACATTGTGTGAGTGATAAATGCATTATGCAAACGTCATACTAAGTTAGAAGATTGTTGATAAAGGGTGGTAACATGACAGGTTGGTATTTCAGAAGCAAGCCTCATTACAAATACTCAACAAATAATATCAAATATCAAATATAAAATTTCAGACCAACTTTTTGAAATACAATACAAAAATCAAACACTCGATAAAGATGATATTGATATTCTTTAATGGGAGTCATTTTCGGGAACACACCCGCTATACATTTTATTCAGCGGCTAAATTGAGAGATATGTATTCGTTGGGTGCTTTTCTTTATAAAGTAATATTAATATCATAACCCTTTAGTGTGTTTGGAGATGGTACATTTTTCACTGGTGACATTCTATACAATATATAGGACAGTGGCATACTGGGGAACATTCTATATTGTATCTAGGTGATAAAGTGCATCAATTTAACCACAGTAAAAGAAAAGAATGGAGGATGATCGAAGATGTTCACTTTAAAGTGGGTACATCTGACTTTGGGGCTAATTTTTTTGAAAAAAATAAAAAGCTTTGAAATTACCAATTTAAAACGTTAAATGGTTCAAAGATACATATGGAAGAAACATTAACAGTTTCCTATAATACGTACAACACAATAATTAATAGTTATAAAATCCAACAAGTGTTATCAGTTTTTAGAGAAATCTGTCAGGCGGAGCAAATCAGCGATACTACACATGACCCTGGCTAAAATTGCAGACACTTATTTTACTGACAATTTTAAATTTTAAAACACGGTGCATAAGGAAATGCCTTCTTTGTGTTGTTATTTTAAAAGTTCAGTGTCATTTCTTTGGTGGCTTATATGGCTCACTGAGTTTACTTTTATCAATATAAATAATATATAATGAAGGCATTGAGAGCTCAGCTCAACTTGTGAAAGTGTCGATTCTTACGGATGACGGGAGGTATATTATAGTACTTCTTCTACCCAGGAAAAATGGGGTGGTCTGCCTCTACCATGAAACAAGAGGCCCAAGAGGGCCTGTGAACGCTCTACTGGCTGTTATACCATTGATGAATCGAGTCGTACTACATGGTGTCTAGAGTGTACACAAGGTTTTTCAAGTATTGGACCTAGTGACCTAGTTTTTGACCCCATGGGACCCATTTTCGAACTTGACCAAAATATAATTAAGACAACATTTCGACAAAGTTTCATCAAGATCGGGTCAGAAATATGGCCTCTAGAGTGTACTAGTGACCTAGTTTTTGACCCTGTGTGACCCATTTTCAAACTTTAGCAAGCTATAATTGAGACAAATATTCTGACAAAATTGCATCAAGATCGGGTCAAAAATATGGCCTCTAGAGTGTACACACGGTTTTTCCAAAGTTAGACCTAGTGACCTAGTTTTTAACACCATGTGACCCATTTTTGAACTTGACCAAGATATAATTAAGACAAACATTTTGACAAAGAGTGTACAAAAGGTTTTTCCAATATTTGACCTAGTGACCTAGTTTTTAACCCCATGTGACCCATTTTCAAACTTGACCAAGATATAATTAAGACAAACATTCTGACAAAGTTGCATCAAGCTTGGGTCAAACATATGGCCTCTAGAGTGTACACAAGGTTTTTCCAATATTTGACCTAGTGACCTAGTTTTTAACTTCATGTGACCCATTTCCGAACTTGATCAAGATATAATTAAGATAAACATTCTGACAAAGTTGCATCAAGCTCGGGTCAAAAATATGGCCTCTAGAATGTACACAAGTTTTTTCAAGTATTTGACCTAGTGACCTAGTTTTTGACCCCACATGACCCATTTTTGAACTTGACCGAGATTTCATAGAGACAAACATTCTGACAAAGTTTCATCAAAATCGGGTCAAAAATATGGCCTCTAGAGTGTACACACGGTTTTTCCAAAGTTTGACCTAGTGACCTAGTTTTTAACACCATGTGACCCATTTTTGAACTTGACCAAGATATAATTAAGACAAACATTTTGACAAAGTTTCATCAAGATTGGGTCAGAAATACGGCTTCTAGAGTGTACACAAGGTTTTTCAAGTATTTGACCTAGTGACCTAGTTTTTAACCCCATGTGACCCATTTTCAAACTTGACCAAGATATAATTAAGACAAACATTCTGACAAAGTTGCATCAAGCTCGGGTCAAAAATATGGCCTCTAGAGTGTACACAAGGTTTTTCCAATATTTGACCTAGTGACATAGTTTTTGACCCCACATGACCCATTTTCGAACTTGACAGAGATTTCATTGAGACAAACAATTAAGATAAACATTCTGACAAAGTTGCATCAAGCTCGTGTCAAAAATATGGCCTCTATAGTGTACACAAGGTTTTTCCAATATTTGACCTAGTGACCTAGTTTTGAACTTCATGTGACCCATTTTCGAACTTGATCAAGATATAATTAAGATAAACAATTTGACAAAGTTTCATCAAGATTGGGTAACAAATATGACCTCTAGAGTGTACACAAGTTTTTTCAAGTATTTGACCTAGTGACCTAGTTTTTGACCCAACATGACCCATGTTTGAACTTGACCGAGATTTCATTAAGACAAACATTCTGACAAAGTTTCATCAAGTTCGGGTCAAAAATATGGCCTCTAGAGTGTACACACGGTTTTTCCAAAGTTTGACCTAGTGACCTAGTTTTTAACACCATGTGACCCATTTTTGAACTTGACCAAGGTATAATTAAGACAAACATTTTGACAAAGTTTCATCAAGATTGGGTCAGAAATACGGCTTCTAGAGTGTACACAAGGTTTTTCAAGTATTTGACCTAGTGACCTAGTTTTTAACCCCATGTGACCCATTTTCAAACTTGACCAAGATATAATTAAGACAAGCATTCTGACAAAGTTGCATCAAGCTTGGGTCAAAAATATGGCCTTTAGAGTGTACACAAGGTTTTTCCAATATTTGACATAGTGACCTAGTTTTTGACCCCACATGACCCTTTTTCGAACTTGACCGAGATTTCATTGAGACAAACAATTAAGATAAACATTCTGACAAAGTTGCATCAAGCTCGGGTCAAAAATATGGCATCTCGAGTGTACACAAGGTTTTTCCAATATTTGACCTAGTGACCTAGTTTTTAACTTCATGTGACCCATTTTCGAACTTGATCAAGATATAATTAAGATAAACAATTTGACAAAGTTTCATCAAGATTGGGTAACAAATATGACCTCTAGAGTGTACACAAGTTTTTTCAAGTATTTGACCTAGTGACCTAGTTTTTGACCCCACATGACCCATTTTTGAACTTGACCGAGATTATAGAGACAAACATTCTGACAAAGTTTCATCAAGATCGGGTCAAAAATATGGCCTCTAGAGTGTACACACGGTTTTTCCAAAGTTTGACCTAGTGACCTAGTTTTTAACACCATGTGACCCATTTTTGAACTTGACCAAGATATAATTAAGACAAACATTTTGACAAAGTTTCATCAAGATTGGGTCAGAAATACGGCTTCTAGAGTGTACACAAGGTTTTTCAAGTATTTGACCTAGTGACCTAGTTTTGAACCCCATGTGACCCATTTTCAAACTTGACCAAGATATAATTAAGACAAACATTCTGACAAAGTTGCATCAAGCTCGGGTCAAAAATATGGCCTCTAGAGTGTACACAAGGTTTTTCCAATATTTGACCTAGTGACATAGTTTTTGACCCCACATGACCCATTTTCGAACTTGACAGAGATTTCATTGAGACAAACAATTAAGATAAACATTCTGACAAAGTTGCATCAAGCTCGTGTCAAAAATATGGCCTCTATAGTGTACACAAGGTTTTTCCAATATTTGACCTAGTGACCTAGTTTTGAACTTCATGTGACCCATTTTCGAACTTGATCAAGATATAATTAAGATAAACAATTTGACAAAGTTTCATCAAGATTGGGTAACAAATATGACCTCTAGAGTGTACACAAGTTTTTTCAAGTATTTGACCTAGTGACCTAGTTTTTGACCCAACATGACCCATGTTTGAACTTGACCGAGATTTCATTAAGACAAACATTCTGACAAAGTTTCATCAAGATCGGGTCAAAAATATGGCCTCTAGAGTGTACACACGGTTTTTCCAAAGTTTGACCTAGTGACCTAGTTTTTAACACCATGTGACCCATTTTTGAACTTGACCAAGGTATAATTAAGACAAACATTTTGACAAAGTTTCATCAAGATTGGGTCAGAAATACGGCTTCTAGAGTGTACACAAGGTTTTTCAAGTATTTGACCTAGTGACCTAGTTTTTAACCCCATGTGACCCATTTTCAAACTTGACCAAGATATAATTAAGACAAGCATTCTGACAAAGTTGCATCAAGCTTGGGTCAAAAATATGGCCTTTAGAGTGTACACAAGGTTTTTCCAATATTTGACATAGTGACCTAGTTTTTGACCCCACATGACCCTTTTTCGAACTTGACCGAGATTTCATTGAGACAAACAATTAAGATAAACATTCTGACAAAGTTGCATCAAGCTCGGGTCAAAAATATGGCATCTCGAGTGTACACAAGGTTTTTCCAATATTTGACCTAGTGACCTAGTTTTTAACTTCATGTGACCCATTTTCGAACTTGATCAAGATATAATTAAGATAAACAATTTGACAAAGTTTCATCAAGATTGGGTAACAAATATGACCTCTAGAGTGTACACAAGTTTTTTCAAGTATTTGACCTAGTGACCTAGTTTTTGACCCCACATGACCCATTTTTGAACTTGACCGAGATTATAGAGACAAACATTCTGACAAAGTTTCATCAAGATCGGGTCAAAAATATGGCCTCTAGAGTGTACACACGGTTTTTCCAAAGTTTGACCTAGTGACCTAGTTTTTAACACCATGTGACCCATTTTTGAACTTGACCAAGATATAATTAAGACAAACATTTTGACAAAGTTTCATCAAGATTGGGTCAGAAATACGGCTTCTAGAGTGTACACAAGGTTTTTCAAGTATTTGACCTAGTGACCTAGTTTTTAACCCCATGTGACCCATTTTCAAACTTGACCAAGATATAATTAAGACAAACATTCTGACAAAGTTGCATCAAGCTCGGGTCAAAAATATGGCCTCTAGAGTGTACACAAGGTTTTTCCAATATTTGACCTAGTGACATAGTTTTTGACCCCACATGACCCATTTTCGAACTTGACAGAGATTTCATTGAGACAAACAATTAAGATAAACATTCTGACAAAGTTGCATCAAGCTCGTGTCAAAAATATGGCCTCTATAGTGTACACAAGGTTTTTCCAATATTTGACCTAGTGACCTAGTTTTGAACTTCATGTGACCCATTTTCGAACTTGATCAAGATATAATTAAGATAAACAATTTGACAAAGTTTCATCAAGATTGGGTAACAAATATGACCTCTAGAGTGTACACAAGTTTTTTCAAGTATTTGACCTAGTGACCTAGTTTTTGACCCAACATGACCCATGTTTGAACTTGACCGAGATTTCATTAAGACAAACATTCTGACAAAGTTTCATCAAGATCGGGTCAAAAATATGGCCTCTAGAGTGTACACACGGTTTTTCCAAAGTTTGACCTAGTGACCTAGTTTTTAACACCATGTGACCCATTTTTGAACTTGACCAAGGTATAATTAAGACAAACATTTTGACAAAGTTTCATCAAGATTGGGTCAGAAATACGGCTTCTAGAGTGTACACAAGGTTTTTCAAGTATTTGACCTAGTGACCTAGTTTTTAACCCCATGTGACCCATTTTCAAACTTGACCAAGATATAATTAAGACAAGCATTCTGACAAAGTTGCATCAAGCTTGGGTCAAAAATATGGCCTTTAGAGTGTACACAAGGTTTTTCCAATATTTGACCTAGTGACCTAGTTTTTGACCCCACATGACCCATTTTCGAACTTGACCGAGATTTCATTGAGACAAACAATTAAGATAAACATTCTGACAAAGTTGCATCAAGCTCGGGTCAAAAATATGGCATCTCGAGTGTACACAAGGTTTTTCCAATATTTGACCTAGTGACCTAGTTTTTAACTTCATGTGACCCATTTTCGAACTTGATCAAGATATAATTAAGATAAACAATTTGACAAAGTTTCATCAAGATTGGGTAACAAATATGACCTCTAGAGTGTACACAAGTTTTTTCAAGTATTTGACCTAGTGACCTAGTTTTTGACCCCACATGACCCATTTTTGAACTTGACCGAGATTTCATTAAGACAAACATTCTGACAAAGTTTCATCAAGATCGGGTCAAAAATATGGCCTCTAGAGTGTACACACGGTTTTTCCAAAGTTTGACCTAGTGACCTAGTTTTTAACACCATGTGACCCATTTTTGAACTTGACCAAGATATAATTAAGACAAACATTTTGACAAAGTTTCATCAAGATTAGGTCAGAAATACGGCTTCTAGAGTGTACACAAGGTTTTTCAAGTATTTGACCTAGTGACCTAGTTTTTAACCCCATGTGACCCATTTTCAAACTTGACCAAGATATAATTAAGACAAACATTCTGACAAAGTTGCATCAAGCTCGGGTCAAAAATATGGCCTTTAGAGTGTACACAAGGTTTTTACAATATTTGACCTAGTGACCTAGTTTTTGACCCCACATGACCCATTTTCGAACTTGACCGAGATTTCATTGAGACAAATATTCTGACAAAGTTTCATGATGATTGCATCAGAAATGTGGCCTCTAGAGTGTACACAAGCAAAAGTTAACGGACGGACGACGGACGGACGGACGACGGACGACGGACGACGGAAGACGGACAACACACCATCCCATAAGCTCTGCTGGCCCTTGGCCAGTAGAGCTAAAAATCATAAAATTGACGTAAAAAACATCATTCAAACAAACAAAACCAATAAATCAAAATTTACTGAGCGAAAATCAAAATTTATTGAGCGAACATAAAAATTCTAAGTCAAACAAGGGTCATAAGTCATGCTGTTTGTACTTTCCGCAGTGATTTACAGTCTCAGATTACCCCCACCCCACTCCCACCCCTGGTACAATAACTTAGTATATATGGGAACTATAGCCTATAGCCCTTGACTGGCATCTTATTTGAGATTTAAGCAAGTTTGACTTTAACCCTGATGATCCCGAGGAAAATCCCTGCTCACGCCAGCTATATAGCCTGAATTAACTGGCGTCGTAGATATCATCTGTTTATATTCCATATCGCAAAGTCATGCCTAAATTCTGGCCTATTAAATGCTAAAGATCTTTTCGACTCCCATCGTTCTATAAAGGGTGTCAACATTATAATTCAAGTGTAAAACATTTTAATATGCTCTGAATAGATCTTCATTTTTCCAATAAATCTTGGCAAAAAAGTCATGAGCCTCTTCATGCAATGAATAGAGAACAGATCTGTGAGACATTGACAGAATATAAATCAATGCATCATACTTTAAATTTCTCTAATATCAATAAAAAAAAAGCCATCTTCTATACAGCTTCATGCAGATTATACAAATAAATGTTGTCCGCCTTTTCACAAAAATTCATAAATAAATATAAAATCTATTTTCAACCTCGAGCCACATTTAAAACACGTCTTATTATAATTACACACCCACTTCACTCAAAACAAAAATCCTGGTCCTAATAAAAAAATGATGTAAGAGTCATTCTGACATTAAGGGGACAAAATAAAACATTAAAAATATCTAAGTTACACAATGACAAATGCAGTATGGGAAGTATTAATGACCTTATCTCCATTTTAAAACATCACTGTTTAAACATTTTAAAGCCGAGTTTATTTGCCCGCCTTATATAGCTTGAGGTATTTTGAAAGCTTCCAAATGGTTTGAAATGAACCACATGGGTTTTATTAATCCCCAAAACGATACTTGAGGATTAAACGGTAAGCTGGAGTACCAGTACTGCTACCGAGAATAAATATTTTGCTACGTCTAGTCGTTTTTAAACCTCGATGATACTTGTACTATCAATATTTTTAACAAATTTCTAATGTTATTTGTTATACAACAGAGTTACTGGTATGTTTTTAAGGAGTTCTAGAATTTAACACAGACTTCATTTCCCAAGGGAAAGAATCAGCTAGCCAATTCTTTCCCCGGGGGTGGATGGGGGGAGGGGTGTGCTTAGAAACTGGCTAGCTGATTTATTCATCAATGGGAATCCAATTCTTTTAAACTTTTTGATACATTTGAAAAGAAAGAGAACCAAACCAAGTATTCATTTTACTGACTTTTTGCTTTAAATTATTAGACATGTAATTAGGGTGAATAATCAAAATTTTAACTCAGGCTCTAAATTTTATGGTATGAAACGTCACCAAATATTTAATATTTTGCGTTTCCTTTTCTTCAAAATATACAACAGATAAACAGCCATTCAGCACACTGTGTAAATTACTTACGAAACAAAAATCCGAGGGATACATGCCTGCAACTTGTGTTCACAACTAAGGGATCTGTTATTCCCAAGGATCTGCACCATAGATAGTGACTGCCGCATACTAAAACAACACCGTTGACAAAACACGGATCGTAAACATTCTTCTCTCGTCATTTATTACCATTCAAGATTGAATAATACTGTCAGTGAAAACGCTGTTTCAACTATTTAGTTAATGTAAATATTCACTGTATCGCTCTGACATTTCACCCAGAAGAAAGTTTCGAGTCAACTCTATGGTAGCGGGTTGGAATCTAAAAACGGAGTGATAAAGCACTAGAGGTTATCTTTGAAACCAAATGTGAAACTATATTATAGTTCAGATTATATTTGCCCACTTTGATATCAGTATTTTATTACCTAGGTACATAATCCGTTTGAAGGCGATAATTACCGATTACTAGAATCATTCTAATACTTGTAGATTCCACCTGTAAAAAAAATAATCCGCATCTGACATGTAGAATGTTCTGTAATGTGTTTTTTTCCAGCATTATTATCAACCTGTCCCACTCAATTTTGAATTCCCTCGTGGCCTGAATGTTAAAGGCGCTTCATATGAAACCATCTCACCTCTTACCGCTGTGGGTTCGAATCCCACTGGAAGCTCGACTTGTGAGAAAATGTTGATTCTTACTGATGCGGGAGGTATACAGTACTGGTTATACACAGGAAAAATCGACCGTCATTTATAGCCTAAAATGTGATGAAGATGATGTACATAAAACATTATTTAACCAACCAACCAAAAAATATTGTCACAGCCTCGCATCATACAATTTTATCCAACTTGTTTAATAAATTCAATATTAAACAGGCACTCATGCATGACCTTCTATAATACAAAGAAATATAAAAGAATGAAAACAGGGACTGTAAGTTTTAGAGACCAAAAATGACTTTTGAACCTAGAGTATGACCATGACAGTGATTATTTAAGTGACCTTGACATTTATATATTATGGTATTGTTATAATATGGTAATATTTTGTAAGTGGACTTCTGTTACAATCAATACACTATTATGTATTATTTTACAATCAAAATCAAGCTGTTGTAATTTCAATCTCCTTAAAATCAGACACTTTATCACGCTACCATACTGTTCGCTACTAAAGATCTGAAGACACTCCATTGCAGGTCACGTCAGACTGACCTTGCGATTAGCCAATCAGATTTGAGCCTTCACAATCGTTCGGTATAGACCGCTTCACTGCGCTTGTCGCGTTTCAGTCTACGATCGGTATTGAAAGAGACAATGTCCGCAACTTTTAGCTTATAAAACACAATACATGCTGACAAACATAATACACCAACCATTATTGAATATTTACTGAAAAAATAATAAAGAAAAGATTGTTTAACGGGATTTAATAGCAGTATAAAAGTTTTTACCGATTCGTGGGATTGAACCCACACTAAAATGACACTCGCGGGTCACCTGAGTCATGAGCGCTATCAACTGAGTTAAGCGGGCCAGATGTACTTTGACTTACTATTTGGAGTACTAATGTCGTAATAATTTCGGTGGAATATATATTTACAAAACACTTATGGCAGCGCCCAAGATTTTCTTTGTATCTCGATATAAAATGTGCCATTTAGTGCATCTCTTTGAATTTATCGTGCAATCCACAGCAATAACACACAAAGACTTTATCTTTATTCAGATAGATCTGTGTTTTATGTGGATTTTCTTTTGTTCAGTTCACTCGAACGTCATCTGAGGTGCATATGAAACGTGCGATTTCATTGGCTGAATTTAGTTGATCTTCTCATGAATATTGATTAGATGAAAGGTCGACCTACAAGGGAGTGTGGTCAGATCCTATAGCGGAGAGTATCAAAGCGTTACGTTAGGGCATGATTTTAATGAGATTGTTGTAATTTATCCTTGTTTTAATTGTACCTTATTGTGCGATTATTGATTTTTTTGTGGTAGAGGCAGACCACCTCAGTACTATGTACTTTTATTAGACATGGCCGCAGTATATTCTATTCTATTCACATGACCAAAAGTAAAACACCAAAATGTGACAACTATATGGTGAGCTTTCTTTGTTTTACTTCGATGTGAGGACAAACCAGTGGCATTTAACTAATATATTTCAAACTTAAAACAAGCTGCCATTTCCATTCCACAACATGTAACATTCACAGAAACATATTACATTTTAAGGCCATTTTAACAACAAACTTAAGAAGGTTGAAAAAGTAATCTTACAAACTTTCCATGTTGTATTAAGCATGTTTTTTATGCCATATCATGTAAAGCATATCCATAATCAGTTAGCGGACATATGCTTGGCATTTAAATGAAATTTCAAAGACAGAAAAAGGTCCTTAGGATCAGCTAACTTTACTTGTAAACGTTTACCTCAAAGGGAACTGGGTAGCCAGCTGGAAAATTGAATTTGAAACATGTCAAAGAGCAATCATGATGTGAAATAAATTAGTTTGGTATTGGCAACATTTAAATATCAACATCTGAGTTCTCTGTAATTTGGATAAACACAAAAATTCATGAAATCGATATGTATGCTAAATTCACTCTTTTTCATTTGCGGGCAGATCTAAACTTACATGGATCATCCCATCTGTGCAGCTTGAAATCCAGAACATATGGCATTTCACCTAATAGTAGCGCCCAATTAAACGCTATGCAAAATGTCAAGTTGGCGCTATGCCAAATGTCAAGTGGGCACTATGCAAAATGCCAAGTTGGCGCTATGCCAAATGTCAAGTGGACGCTATGCCAAATGTCAAGTGGGCGCTATGCAAAATGTCAAGTGGACACTATGCCAAATGCCAAGTGGGCGCTATGCCAAATGTCAAGTGGGCACTATGCAAAATGCCAAGTTGGCGCTATGCCAAATGTCAAGTGGGCACTATGCAAAATGCCAAGTTGGCGCTATGCCAAATGTCAAATGGACGCTATGCCAAATGTCAAGTGGGCGCTATGCAAAATGTCAAGTGGACACTATGCCAAATGCCAAGTGGGCGCTATGCCAAATGTCAAGTGGACGCTATGCAAAATGTCAAGTGGACGCTATGCCAAATGCCAAGTGGGCGCTATGCAAAATGCCAAGTTGGCGCCATGCCAAATGTCAAGTGGACACTATGCCAAATGTCAAGTGGGCACTATGCCAAATGTCAAGTGGACGCTATGCCAAATGCCAAGTGGGCGCTATGCCAAATGCCAAGTGGACGCTATGCCAAATGCCAAGTTGGCGCTATGCAAAATGTCAAGTGGGCGCTATGCAAAATGTCAAGTGGGCGCTATGCAAAATGTCAAGTGGGTGCTATGCCAAATGTCAAGTGGGCACTATGCAAAATTTCAAGTGGGCGCTATGCAAAATGTCAAGTGGGCGCTATGCCAAATGTCAAGTGGGCGCTATGCCAAATGCCAAGTGGGCGCTATGCCAAATGTCAAGTGGGCGCTATGCAAAAGGTCAAGTGGGCGCTATGCAAAATGCCAAGTGGGCGCTATGCCAAATGCCAAGTGGGCACTATGCAAAATGTCAAGTGGGCGCTATGCAAAATGTCAAGTGGGCGCTATGCAAAATGTCAAGTGGGTGCTATGCAAAATGTCAAGTGGGCGCTGCCAAGTTGGCGCTATGCAAAATGCCAAGTGGGTGCTATGCCAAATGTCAAGTGGGCGCTATGCAAAATGTCAAGAGGGCGCTATGCAAAATGTCAGGTGGGCGCTATGCAAAATGTCAAGTGGGCGCTATGCCAAATGTCAAATGGGCGCTATGCAAAATGTCAAGTGGGCGCTATGCAAAATGTCAAGTGGGCGCTATGCCAAATGTCAAGTGGGCGCTATGCAAAATGTCAAGTGGACGCTATGCAAAATGCCAAGTTGGCGCTTTGCAAAATGTCAAGTTGGTGCTATGCAAAATGTCAAGTGGGCGCTATGCAAAATGTCAAGTGGGTGCTATGCAAAATGTCAAGTGGGCACTATGCAAAATGTCAAGTGGGTGCTATGCCAAATGTCAAGTGGGCGCTATGCAAAATGTCAAGTGGGTGCTATGCAAAATGTCAAGTGGACGCTATGCAAAATGCCAAGTGTGCGCTTTGCAAAATGTCAAGTTGGTGCTATGCAAAATGTCAAGTGGGCGCTATGCAAAATGTCAAGTGGACGCTTTGCAAAATGCAAAGTGGGTGCTATGCTAAATGCCAAGTTGGTGCTATGCAAAATGTCAAGTGGGCGCTATGCAAAATGTCAAGTGGGTGCTATGCAAAATGTCAAGTGGGCGCTATGCAAAATGTCAAGTGGGCGCTATGCAAAATGTCAAGTGGGCGCTATGCCAAATGTCAAGTGGGCGCTATGCCAAATGTCAAGTTGGTGCTATGCAAAATGCCAAGTTGGCGCTATGCAAAATGCCAAGTGGGTGCTATGCCAAATGCCAAGTGGTTGCTATGCAAAATGCCTAGTGGGCGCTATGCCAAATGCAAAGTGGGTGCTATGCAAAATGCCAAGTGGGCGCTATGCCAAATGCAAAGTGGGCGCTACGCAAAATGCCAAGTGGGCACTATGCAAAATGCCAAGTTGGCGCTATGCAAAATGCCAAGTGGGTGCTCTCATATAAAAAGACTGATATAAACACTAGCTTACGTAAGTGCCTGTATAAATATCAAATTTATTAATTGAATTGAATTAGCTTTTATAGTCGCACAAACAGCTAAGGTGCTCCTCCGGGCAATGTTCGTGCACGGGCGGGCACCTGGGTAGAACCAACAATGTTCCGCAGACTCTAACCACGCGGCCACGGACACCCAAATTTAAATTTAAATTTATTAAACAAGCCGGATAAAATTCAAACCAGACTAACAGTAGCGTGTATTATAATAATAATGCACACTTCACGAAATCTCTATTGTAGGAAACTGATTGGGGGAATAAAATCAATTAGTGTTGAAGCGTTTTATTCCTGTATGTCTGTCAATCATATACTCTGCTATCAGACTGGTATCTATGTTTTCTTATAGAATGCAAACAATCAAGGAACCGGTCTACTTGGTAATACTGTGATATGAACACAGGCCAAGTTTTTTTCTAAAATAAATTTTCTGATCTTTAAATCTGTCCAATAGGGTGGAAACAGAGTACACTAATTAGGAAAGACCCTGTCAATTTTGCAATTGTAATAAATTGAAGCATGGCAATGCATTCAACAGGTATTTTTTGTCCTCATAAAGTAAAAAAATGTTTGAAAAATCCTTGCAGTGTGTTATTAAATAATATCTTTATATTGTAAGTCTCACTTATAAAGGATCAGAATAACACAATAAAGTGCAAAATAAAGATAAAATGTGAAAACCACTCACAATAAAGATAAAACATGAAACCATTCACAATAAAGATAAAATGTGAAACCTCTCACAATAAAGATAAAATGTGAAAACCACTCACAATAAAGATAAAACGTGAAACCACACAAAATAAAGATAAAATGTGAAACCTCCCACAATAAAGATAAAATGTGAAACCACTCACAATAAAGATAAAATGTGAAACCTCTCACAATAAAGATAAAATGTGAAAACCACTCACAATAAAGATAAAATGTGAAACGACTCACAATAAAGATAAAATGTGAAACCACTCACAATAAAGATAAAATGTGAAACCACACACAATAAAGATGAATTGAATTGAATTGGGTTTCAAGGTGCACCAACACGTGAAAGGTTATATGGCGCTTAACAGGCATGAACATGCCATGCTCATCCTCCATGTACATCGAGATAAAATATGGAAAATGGGCCTAGAACCTTCTCACCCTGAACTGCAGAGTTGCTGCAAATTCTATCGTAGAAACTCTATTTACGCTGGAGCCACGTTTATTGTTTTTCTGCCACTGCTCTTTTGATGTGAGCGAGATGGCACCTGAAACAATGCAGGGATCATGATGAAGACCTTTAATGAACATGAACAAACAATGATAAAATGAATATGAATTTGGGGGGATTGTACCGCTCTGCCTACCCCTCCAAAGGGATCTGCAGTGGCCCTATTCCTTGCCCCGTGATCAAACGGGGCCCCCGGGAACCACACGAGGCAAAGATGAAGTCATGCAATAAAGACAAAGTGTGAAACCATACACAATACATGAAAGAGTACATGGGAAGGTGAACTTGAGAAAAAGTACCTGGGAAGGTGTACTTGGGAATGAGTACCTGGGAAGATGTACATGGGAAAGAGTAGATGGAAGGTGTACTTTGGAAAGAGTACATGGGAAGGTGTATTTGGGAAAGAGTACATGGGAAGTCATACTTTGGAATGAGTACATGGGAAGGTGTATTTGGGAAAGAGTGTACTTGGGAAAGAATACATGAGAAGGTGTACTTGGGAAATAGTACATGGGAAGGTGTACTTTGGAAAGAGTAAATGGGAAGATGTATTTGGGAAAGAGTACACTTTGGAATGAGTACATGGGAAGGTGTATTTGGGAAAGAGTACACGGTAAGGTGTACTTGGGAAAGAATACATGGGAAGGTGTACTTGGGAAAGAGTACTTGGGAACGTGTTTTTGGGAAAGAGTACATGGGAAGTCATACTTTGGAATGAGTACATGGGAAGGTGTATTTGGGAAAGAGTACATGGGAAGGTGTACTTGAGAAAGAGTACCTGGGAAAGAGTTCTTGGGAAAGAATACATGGGAAGGTGTACTTGGTTAAGAGTACACAGGAAGGTGTACTTGGGAAGAGTACATGGGAAGGTGTACTTGGGAAATAGAACCTGGGAAGGTGTACTTGGGAAAGAGTACATGGGAAGTTTTACTTGGGAATGAGTACCTAAGGAAGGTGTAATTGGGAAAGAGTACATGTGATGGTGTACTTGGGAAAGAGTACATGGAATGAATGAAAGAATGGTGTTTTACACATAAATAGGTCATACTGTGCGCAAAAACTGATGAAAGATGAAAAAATTAAGCAGTAATTAAAAATTAATGCAAATAAAAAGAGTACATGGGAAGGTGTACTTGGGAAATTGAACATGGGAAGGTGTAATTGGGAAGGAGTACCTGGGAAGGTCTATCTGTGAAAGTCTCAGTACTTGGAAGGGGGAATTGGAAAAGAGTACTTTTAGTGCAGTTGTGAAACGTTGCATGTAAATTATGTATATATGACCACAAGACCAATTCCTTCAAATATTATCTAAGAATTTAGGGCATATAACATGCCATGTTTTGATACAGATCACCCACTTTTCTTGGGTAGAACCAGTACTGTACACCTCCCGCCATCTGTAAGAATCGACACTTCCTCACTTACAAGTCGAGCTCTCAGTGGGATTCGAATCCGCAGTGGTGAGAGGCGAGAAGGCTTACAACGCACCGTTGTTAACCCCTCAGCCATGGAGACACTTTTGTTTTGTTGCATTTAAAACCTTTTTAGCATTAATGCATATCAACATCGCCCCCATTCACAAAAACTGTCTCTACCTGTAATTAAGTGAAATACTGTCTAAAATAGCTCTGAATCTGTATCTTCATAATCAACTACTGGGAGTTGACATGATTGCTCCTGAGCTTCTGTAAAGAGATAGGCTTGATGTCACAAATGTTTACTATTCACCACTCATTGTACATTATCTCTATTGATTCCATTTTCACAATTATTTCATGATTTGTCCTAATTTGAATATTTGGGAGTTTTTAAGAGCTTTTAAGGGGGAGCATTGAATTATAAATATGTAACCCGAGATGCAATAACGTGCTATAATTGTGCGATCATGAGATGATAAATAATGCTGGTAATGACTCGGCACTATTTTAACCCCGAAACCACTACAAATATATAACTGACTCTTCTTTCTTTGATTTAAGACCATTCCATTAATGTGACAAAGGGGAAATGAAAGATCAGCAACCAGACATTGTAAACCCTGATCAGCCTGCGAGTTACTCAAAGGCTGATCTGTGTTTACAATGGATGCAAAGGCTATTATAGTCGTGCTTAGCAGGTTAAGGCTTAATTTGAAATCAAATACACACCAATTTCAGTTTCAACTTTTATGATTTTCTCTTTTATTGTTCATTTACTTACATTATACAGGCATACATTTTGTTCATTTTTGGCCCATCAGTCTTGTATATATACTTATCTTGATTTGTATACGCCCGTAGGGACATATTATGTTGTGGCGTCTGTCTGTCTGTCCGTTAACTTTTACCCCGACACCTGATTGTGGCTATAATAACTATGAAACTTTGTAAACATCTTCAGCATGATCCTATATAATTCCATCTGATAAAGGCCCATATCTTTTTGGTTCATAATGTTTTAATTATTCCTCTTTGAAACCTTGCATTTTACAAGTGATTGTGGCTAATAACTTTCAAAGTATATGGTGTACAACTATGAAACTTTGCACACATCTAAACATCATACAATGGATACATCTTATAAAGGCCCATAACTCCCCGATTTTGATTTTTAATTATTTCCCTTTGAAAAGGAACTTAACCTTGCTTACGATGGCGTATATGCCCTGCAGGGCCGTGCTCTGGTTATATAACTTGTGGCATGAATTTCATCGATTGTACTGAATTAATAAAGCAGACTTAAAATAAATATCTTTATGAAATTATTTTCCCACAATTTTGAGATACCTTACATCAACTAAGTGGGTAAAAAAAACAGTACAGACTATATATATTCGAATGCAATGACATATCAAAATTTGTAACTCAGTGGCCTCAATCATATTATATAGCACATTGTATAATATAAACATATTTTTTCAGATACATAAATTCTAACCTTTGTGAATTCATACCTCATCACATTCAGTCGGACACATTCTTTGCATAAGATCACTATCTCAAAAAAGTTAAAATACTAAAAAGCGGGCCAAAATGACATGAAATACGACTACTTAGTACTTGTATAAAAGGAAGAAATAAGAATGATATGATATTAATATAGCAGCTCTGTACAGGGGGTATTACATCAAAAGAATGAAATTATTTAGACCTGCTGGGTATCTTGTCATATTTAATATTAATTTTATTGATCACATTATATGCATTTCATATTTTTAAGTACAGTTTACTTAAGGTTTAAAAAAAGATATTTTAGTATTTTCTAACAAAGCCTAATTCAGCTCTTTAAGTTCGATAAAATGTATCTAAAAATGTATCTATTAAGCATTAAAACCTTCAGGTGCCATAGAAGCATGAATAGGGCATCTCTTAGGAGCGCGCCATCATCACATTCATGCTATTTGGCAATAGCAGCAGCAGCAGCAGCAGCAGCAGCAGAGAGTAAGTAATAATAGTTGTACTTATTGTATTAACACAGAATTACCAATACTGGAAAGGAATAGTTACTACAGCAACATTAACAATATTATCATCATCATCATCATCATCAGCAGCAGCAGCAATAGGGTTGCAAGTAAAATCAATAGTCTGTTGACACCAAAATTAAAGGGACTGAACACTGCAATCTCTGGGCTGTTTCACATTTTTAATCATCAAAACATAAAACAAAATTTTTTAAGTGTCACATACATTTTGAGAAACACGAACGAATCATTTTAACTGCATATTGATACATTTTTTTAAGAATAAAAAAAAAATGGTAACAAAGTTATGTTTTGACAAGTTTAATATGCAATGGCATTAATATGGCAATATTCAAAAGTTATTTCCTTTTCTAAAAGTCCTTTGATTTAACACAAGAGCAGTGTCAGATGACAGAGCGATTGAATTTCGAGGCTTTATCTATTTATTGGACAACTAAGTTGAAAAAGGGCATAATTCTGTTAAAATTCATAACAGACTTATGGCACTTTTCTGTACCAATTCCTCTTATGATAATGAGTACATACGTACGTAATTTAGTTTTACTGAATTCTGTCAAGCAGTTTCTGAGATATATAAGAATTACATGGTTAGTAACTTAGAATTTCAGCTGTATTTTGGCAAGTGTAAGAAAAGTGAATGAATGAATGAATGGTGTTTTACGGCACGTCGACACATAAATAGGTCATATTGTGCGCAAAAAATTATGAAAATGAAGTATTAATTAAAAATTAATGTAAATATATAAAGATTAAACTATTAAAAATAAAATTAAAATAAGGGATGATAAGGTGTAATATAAACTATGTATGTAAATCAATAAATGCCCGGCAACGGGTATAAGAAAAGTGATAAATGCGAGCCTCATTCAACTGTTTTAAATAACATAAATTACCTGAAAAACAACGGAAATGTACAGTTTACGTCTGCTGTCATCAAAATACAAATGGAGGATAGTTTGTCAGGGGAAGTAACTTTGGCAAAAACATTTTTGGCGTTTAAGTATATTTATATTGATAATAAATGCAAAAATACTTTCTTTAAATAATGTATTGTATTTCTAAACTGATAAGCATAAAAAATATTGTGTATATTTGTAGTTTAGATGGCTGATTCCTGACTTTTTAAGTCATCGAATAATAGCACGTGTAGCCACTAGCATAACACAGCAGTTGGGCGGAAAATATTAGGTTAGTAGACAGTAGCTGTATTTGTATAGTAGAAACATTAATTGCATGATAAATGAGCTTACTCAATGCAGTTTCTGAGATAAAGGTTAACAAATGCGGGTGGAGACACTGACGCAGACATTGATGTCGAGTGCTTACAATAGCCCAGTATAAAACCCAAACAGAATTGTCATGTTTATGAACACCCACTTATTTACAATATAGTAAATATCACACCTGCCAACTTTCTTGCTAGGAGTCCCAATTTTTTGGGGTGATAATTTTCTAATATGTTAAGCAAGATTTTGTGTTCTTTTTTAAAGTATATAATGAAAAAATAACTCAAAACTAACCTATTTCTAGTTCAAATCTCCCTATGTTTAGACCTATATCTCTACACGGCCTGTCTGAAGTCTAATGGGAAGAATCTGCTTTAACCCTTAACCCGCTACACATATATAATTGACTGTTCTTTCTTTGAATTAAGACCATTCCATTTATGTGACAAAAGTGTGTTTTGGGGAAAATGACTGATCAGCTGCCAGACACTGTAACCCTGATCAGCCTGCGTTTACAATGGATGTAAAGGCTATTATAGTCGAGCTAAGCGGGTTAAGGGTTAATTGTTTTTATTAAATAAAGGATGTTCAACCGGCCCGCTTCTGTCACCCGGCCCGGCCCGCATCTGATTTCTTCGTTACGCTTTGCTACACAGATCCAGAACCAGGGCCTGGGGAAAATAGGGCGTTTGAAATCGCCCTAACGTTTTGGGCGATTTCGGCGAGATTTTTAGAGATTCAACGAGACTTTCAAAAAATGTATTTTTAAATTAATTTTAAAAATAATGTCTTATTTTTAACTTATGAGAAGCAGCGACGTTTAAAGATTTAACTGATGCATCAACAATTGATGTTGTACGTTTATTTAAAACATGACGTCATGCAAACGTCGACTTTATGCACGTGAAAAAAACGAGGAAATAAATTGTGCTAACTGCTAGTGGGCGCTTTAATTGGCCGATATCTGCAAGTAAGATATATGCATGATACGGTCTGGCTGGCCAAGACTAGTTCAGACGGGTTCATCAGTGCCTTCATACTATATCTATATTTCATACAATGTACATCGCGGAGGTGAACACGAAACTAATGTAACTATTCATTAATTAACTGAACTACATTAGCCGTGTTTTACTAGAAACTCTACACATAATATGACGCAAACTCGGCCAACAAGATCCCAATTAAGTAACCTCATTCACGTTAAATGACGTCATTAACGCTCGCTTATCAACCGTTAAATTATTTAATTAACGCTAAACTATAAATAAACGCAAATCTTGTCAAAATAATGTTATTACAATAAAATTCTACAATAGTTAATAAAACTGTCATTAATTAAGTATTTTCATATTGTCCGAGTTATTGGTCATCGGACTGTTACATTGGCCCGCGGCCTTCGGCCTTGGACCAATATGACAGTCTGTTGTAAATTGCGTTTATCTCTATCCCACGAACAAAAACATTTCAATGTGACCCTATAAAAATTTAATTGTGGTGTGAGCCCTTGACATGTATGCATACACATTATATGTACACATACACATTACATGTACATGTACACATACACATTATATGTACACATACACATTATATGTACACATACACATTACATGTACACATACACATTACATGTACACATACACATTATATGTACACATACACATTATATGTACATATACATGTCGAGGGCATAATATTAACATAATTATGCTAATTCAGCCTACTGTAAAATAAAATGTTCAAAATGGAGCCAGATTACACCAGCGATTGCAGTTAAATATTCAACCAGTAAAGACTGTAACCTGGCACCCTATAAATCAGCCAAATGTTGCAACAATAGTGGGGGGAAATATTATTCGGCCATACCAAATGTGGATTTTTTTTTTCTTCAGTTTTATGATACCCAATGCCAAGAACACTACAATAAGTTAATTGAAATTTGACACAAAAACAGGTAGACCTAAGAAAATGGAGATCATATTGTAAACATCTACGTTTTTTTAAATCGAGCGTAAATAAATCAGACGCCCATGTAGTTTAAATTTTGATTAAGTTGAAGATATTTTATATCTGCAAATGAATCGATATGGAACGGAACATTAATATGTTATCAAATACTACAATTATAGTTTGTTTACTCTTATTTTCAATTTTAGAACTCATTAAATGTATTCAAAAATATACTTTGCAATGAGAAAAATGCATCCGACCTACGTTATGGCGTATTCAAATTTCATGGTGGTTAGGACGCTTTGATAACCACCTGTATAAAAGTGTTAAGAAATTAGGAGCCACACTTTCTGAATTATAAATTTCATTAATGTAGAAGGTCTAACTATCTTGACTCTATTAGTGTCGACTCAGTAAGTTTAAAGAAAACTGACACGCTTGTCAAAATGGAAACTCCTGCACGCTTAGGTCCTTCTACTAAATTCTCAAAACAAGTTCTAATCAAGACAAAACATCACTAAGATTGAGCGGAAAAATGACGTCTTCTTTCACAAAAGAATGACAATCGTTGATCTGTTCAATTGCACTGACTTCAAATTGGTCCTCGTTTTGTATTGTTTATTGTTATATGCTGATCCTTAAATGATCTTCTCCAAGTATATACCAACCTGCCAAACATTTCAACTTTTATTATATTGTCCGTCTTAATTTCTTTAACCAAACTTACGTTTTATGACATTACTCATTTTGATCACGTTATTCTCCAAACATTTCATCATTATTAAACGAAAAATAAAACATATTACCGAGTCCAACAAAGAAATCATATATATCATGTTTATATTATGTATCCATATGTTTAGAAATAATTTTTTGAGAAACAAAAAATAATATTTTTTTGAGACACATTTGGGCAAAACTTCAACTATTCAAGCATTTTGATCCATATAAAGTCACAAATTGACATTATTTTCTAAACATTAAAAGGAAACCATATATCTATTGACATTTTGACAGCTTTGGACCAAACTAGGGTGGTCACGTTCAGCAGGACAACAGATACAAGCAGGGGGAGGTACCAAGTTTGATATCAATCAGTCCAAACACCGCATCAACAATAGAAAACAAGCATCGCCCTATACGCAATCATGATCTACGGCCTCACAGGATTACACATTCGATACACAAGATATGCCTAGATTGCTTACAACAATTTTCTTGTTTGTAACAATTTATTAAGACTCTTTGTTTGCTAATAACGCGGATCAAATTTTATTGATTTAATGAACCGTTAACATGTGATAACAAAAGATATGAAATATGACCAAAACTGTATTTTATTTAATCTTGATTTACTTAAATATAAACCTGCTGAATCAGAGCCAACTAGACATGATTGTTACATTCTGATTGAATGAACTGATTGACGACTGATTGACAGACTGATTGATGATTGATGATCCAAACCTGTCAAAATATTATCATCCTCAAATCGCTTCTCCATCATTCACAAAAATGAGGTGTTTAAATTGTCATTTGCTTTTATTTATGACATATATAATAAAATGTTTTATTTTAACCTTCTCTGCAATGATGGCAGCTTTTGTGGACAAACACAGACTACAACACATAGTCAGGACACATATAATGTAAGACACTCAGCACCACACACAGTCAGGACACTCAGCACCACACATAGTCAGGACACACAGCACCACACACAGTCAGGACACCCAGCACCACACACAGTCAGGACACCCAGCACCACACAGTCAGGACACTCAGCACCACACACAGTCAGGACACTCAGCACCACACATAGTCAGGACACACAGCACCACACATAGTCAGGACACCCAGCACCACATATAGTCAGGACACATATAATGTAAGACACTCAGCACCACACACAGTCAGGACACTCAGCACCACACATAGTCAGGACACACAGCACCACACACAGTCAGGACACCCAGCACCACACACAGTCAGGACACCCAGCACCACACACAGTCAGGACACTCAGCACCACACACAGTCAGGACACTCAGCACCACACATAGTCAGGACACACAGCACCACACATAGTCAGGACACCCAGCACCACACATAGTCAGGACACATATAATGTAAGACACTCAGCACCACACACAGTCAGGACACCCAGCACCACACACAGTCAGGACACCCAGCACCACACACAGTCAGGACACCCAGCACCACACACAGTCAGGACACCCAGCACCACACACAGTCAGGACACCCAGCACCACACACAGTCAGGACACCCAGCACCACACACAGTCAGGACACCCAGCACCACACACAGTCAGGACACCCAGCACCACACACAGTCAGGACACCCAGCACCACACATAGTCAGGACACCCAGCACCACACTTAGTCAGGACACCCAGCACCACACATAGTCAGGACACCCAGCACCACACATAGTCAGGACACCCAGCACCACACATAGTCAGGACACCCAGCACCACACACAGTCAGGACACCCAGCACCACACACAGTCAGGACATATAATGTTGGACACTCAGCACCACACATAGTCAGGACACTCAGCACCACATATAGTGAGGACACATACAATGTAGGACACTCAGCACCACACAGTCAGGACACATACAATGTAGGACACTCAGCACCACACACAGTCAGGACATATACTGTAGGACACTCAGCACCACAGTCAGGACACATATAATGTAGGACACTCAGCACCACACACAATCAGGACACCCAGCACCACACATAGTCAGGACACATATAATGTTGGACACCCAGCACCACACATAGTCGGGACACTCAGCACCACACACAGTCAGGACATATAATGTAGGACACTCAACACATAGTCAGGACACATATAATGTCGGACACTCAGCACCACACACAGTCAGGACACATACAATGTAGGACACTCAGCACCACACATAGTCAGGACACATACAATGTAGGACACTCAGCACCACACATAGTCAGGACACATACAATGTAGGACACTCAGCACCACACATAGTCAGGACACATACAATGTAGGACAATCAGCACCACACATAGTCAGGACACATACAATGTAGGACACTCAGCACCACACATAGTCAGCACACATACAATGTAGGACACTCAGCACCACACAGTCAGAACACTCAGCACCATAAATACTCAGGACACATACAATGTAGGACACTCAGCACCACACAGTCAGAACACACAGCACCACACATAGTCAGGACACATATAATGTAGGACATTCAGCACTACAGTCAGGACACATAATGTAGGACACTCAGCACATAGTCAGGACACATATAATGCCGGACACTCAGCACAGTAATGTGACAATGCAGCGGTAATCAGCTTAATGGTAGAGCCTCTGCCTCGCATGACTGATGTCATCCTCGATTGCCTGAGGTTTCCGGCCAAATCACACCAGACTTCACAAAAATAGTACTGATAGCTCCCTAATACTTTACGTTCAGCATATAAAGGGTAGTTTTATATTGGTGGTTATCCCGGTGTTAGTATATCACTGGGTGGGGTATCATGTCATGTATCTGCAGTGTGGTATTCCAGTGTGGCTGCACTATAAATTTGAACTTTGAGCTTACTGCTACAAGCTGATGCCATCAGGATGTGACTGAATGATATTGTTAAAAGAGATGTTAATCTATACATGACAGCAATTTAAAAAGCTTTCATTTTCTATATATTTTTATATATTTTATCTATTTGCACCTAATATTTTAAGCTGATATCTTGCTTTATTCCCATTTTATGATACAAAAACTCTCTCTCTATCAAAATGTACAAAATATAGTGCTTGAAACATTTTTTCTGATAAATTTGGCTCCGAATAGGTTATAAACATGCAACTCTTGTGAAGTTCAAACATAAGAAGCAAACAAACACATATTTTATGGTTATAACAGCAAAACAGCTGAAAGGAATAATATAAACAAATACTTGAGCGCATATATCACCAATATAATTATGAATTCCAAGAGACATTGCATGAATGATGAAGTTACCATATTGTTAACCTCTGTCATTATGTAGATGAAAGAGGTCTGTATCTTCTAAGATTCTTCAATTGAACCATGCTATATTACCGGATTTTCCATAAAAACAGCAACTCCCCCAATATGCTAAAAAATAAAAAATAATAATAAAAGTTCTTCAAAATACATTTTTGATCTTTCGTATCCAAAATCACCTCCACCCCACTCCCTCTCCAAAAAGAGAAAAATTAAAATTCATTTTATTTTTTTATTTTTACATTTTATAAGAGCATGCATCACTTTGGCATTTTGCAAAACTCCCAGGCACAAATCCAGGCGCTAAAATTAGGGGAAATACGGTTTGTCATAATGTGTTTGTTTGTCCGCATTGACAATATTACTGTTCCCAATTACTGAAAATTCAGGACCCTAGTACATGTAGCAGTAAGTAAACACTAAGGTAGGCAAGGATTTTGTTTGTTTACCCACAGAAATGTGTGAATTTTAATACTTTCTCAGGAATATACCATGCCATGACTTTGCTTTTTTAAAATACTCAATAGTAGAGTGCAAAGGTTAAACTTTCATATCATTTTTTTTAATAACATGTGAAGCTACAGAATTATCTAGATACTCCAGCATTCTACAGGATGTTTCACATGAATATTTTGACATTCCGGGCAGTTCATGCATAATCCCTGTTATTAAAGTGTCAGCCACTAATCCCCAAAGTGACTTTAGATCCTCGATATATACCTCCACTGGTGGCCGAATTATTGTAACCCTAAAGTTACCCTCACCCATATTACATTTTGACTGTGTCAAAAAATCTTAAAAAGCCCTTCCTTATGGACTTCTCACTCTGAGTGGGGAAGAATTGCTTACAATCGATGTAAAAAAGTAATTTTAATACAGTAAAGGGGTTCTTCAAATTCCTTAACCTTTGAGGAGAAGCAAAAAGGTTAGCATGTGTGTCTTTTGGGGTATGTTATTACTACTACAATGTAACTTGATCACGGCTTCAAGACAGACAGCTATCCAGCTGGCTTGCGGAACGTCGGTGGATCTACCCAGGTGCCCGCCCGTGCATGAAAATTGTCCGGAGGGGCACCTGCGGTCTTCCTCCACCAATGGAAGCTGGAAAGTCGCCATATGACCTTAACTATAAAATCCAATTCAATTCAAGACAGACAGACGCTGCATCTAAAATATTTTCGCCTATCACCACTGCGGATTCGAATCTCGCTGGGAGCTTGTCCCGCTTGTCAAGTGAGAAAGTGTCTGTTCTTACGGATGGCGGGAGGTATACAGTAATGGTTCTACCCAGGAAAAATGGGGTGGTTTGCCTCTACCATAACCCCCCCCCCCCCCCCCCCCCCCCCCCCATCATATATGGCCTAACATGGGCTAAAAATGACGTCAAACGCAATTCAAACAAACGACCAAGGCAAGCTTAGAAATAAGAGGCCCAAAAGGATGCTCTACTGGGTCAAAATCCAATATTTACTCATTCCTTACAACAGAGGCTAAAATTATTTCAAGAGAGAAAACAAAACAATAATATTACACAATATCATGTCAAAAAATACTTTGTCCAACACAGAGAAATTTTACGAAAATTAAAAAAGTAAGATTTTGATATTTATTCAGAATGTTTAGCTATTTTTATAGAACTTTTCACAATTTTTTACTATAAACAATTTTTTCGCTATAAATGGTACTTTCAGCAACAAATGGCACTTGTTACTAAATGATAGATGGCGCTTTTCACTTGCGAAAAAAAAAAAAAAGTAATTCTGCCACCCATTGTGTGAGTTTTGACAGATATGCAGAAGAATTGTGCACCTGTGCAGAATGATTTGTTGTATGTAACTATGTTATACCCCAGAATTATCCCTCTGAGAATGAAGCAGGTGCTGGTATTTGAACAGCTCATTGTAAACTTTTGTAAAATACTGCACATTCTTTGTGTCAAAAGGAAGTGCTTCTGGAGATCTTCTAGATCCCAGATCTGCTAGGTGTATTAATACTTCAATCCGGTAGCATACAGTCCTCTGTGTTGATGACACCTGCAGTTCCTTTTATCTTCAAGTGCTGCACGTACTGCATGCACACAACTATGTCAGGTATCACACAGGTTGTGTCTTACTGTCAAAGGGACTAATGTCTTAGGATTACACATAATGTGTACATTTGTACTTCATATCAAAGAGAGGAGATTCAGTAAATATACTAAAAGAAATAAGTTTAGCACATAACATGGTAAATCCCATTGAGCAGATTCAAGGTTACGTGCTTCAGCCGCCATTAACAATATAATTTACATAATTGACAAGTATATATGCAGGACATTATTATTAAACGACATCTGCGAAAAAAGAAGCAAGATGTTTTAATTTACCTGCGTTACAGAAATTTTATATAATTTCGTTCTTATTTCAATATAAAGGGAGATAATTTTAAAATTTAAAACTTTGGTTCATAATTTTGTTATAATGACAAGGTTAATGTCAATTGTTTTTGCATTTTTTATCACTCGAAATCCAGAATAGTTATTTAATAAATGTTAACCCTGTTCTTGATAATATTCTTATTTTTAATATGAACACTGTTGTTTTATATACATGGGAGATAACTCTGATACTTACTTTGAATCACACAAAATAAGTGAAAAACAATTACACCTTCTGACATGCCAAAGTTATCAAATGGTTCACATTATAAAATAAACATTCAGTTTCTTTAAGCTAGATATGCAAAAGACCTTGCTAAACTTATTTCTTTCAGTACATGATTAGTTATATAATAACATACTAAGTTCTTTCATTTCAATTTGCTACTGAACAGCATGAAGGCATTTTGATAAATGCATGAAGCATGCGACAAAAATGTGGAAACAACTGGGAACATATCTCAGTATATTATGTTCTGAGGCTCGTACAACTTATAAATCTATCTCAAAGTACCATCACGTGTCATCACGTGTCATCACGTGCACGTGCGTACACATACATACACGCTAACATTTCCAGATTAATGTAGACAGAGAAAAATTTAAATTGGAGTTTTTTAAAAGTCCAATCATTGGCATCAAATTACGTAATCCTTTAGAAACTGGCCTTTAGCATCAAATTTTACAAGATAGATCAGAGCAGAACATAGCTTTACTTAACTTGAACCTTTCATAGAAATGATACAAGCTCAGGCACCAGCTGGGATTCTAGTCTGGAAGAAGGACTTACAGTATTCTATACCTGTTGTAAGCTATTCCCTTCTAAGGTACTTTTTGATTGACTTCCTGGGTAAAACCAGTACTAAGCAATGTAAATAAAGTGTCTTGCTCAGGGACACAACGCATATGGTTATGGCTGGGATCGAACCCACGACGTTTGGATCATGGGTCCAAGCTCGACCACTAGACCACAGCGCTCCACAATAGGAGTAGTAGGATGAGAAGGATGGGGGAGTGGGGACAGCCTATAGATGGGGGAGTGGGGACAGCCTATAGATGGGGGAGTGGGGACAGCCTATAGATGGGGGAGTGGGGACAGCCTATAGATGGGGGAGTGGGGACAGCCTATAGATGGGGGAGTGTGGACAGCCTATAGATGGGGGAGTGGGGACAGCCTATAGATGGGGGAGTGGGGACAGCCTATAGATGGGGGAGTGGGGACAGCCTATAGATGGGGGAGTGGGGACAGCCTATAGATGGGGGAGTGGGGACAGCCTATAGATGGGGGAGTGGGGACAGCCTATAGATGGGGGAGTGGGGACAGCCTATAGATGGGGGAGTGGGGACAGCCTATAGATGGGGGAGTGGGGACAGCCTATAGATGGGGGAGTGGGGACAGCCTATAGACTCCATAACAGGATGGGGGAGTGGGGACAGCCTATAGACTCCATAACAGGATGGGGGAGTGGGGACAGCCTATAGACTCCATAACAGATGGGGGAGTGGGGACAGCCTATAGACTCCATAACAGATGGGGGAGTGGGGACAGCCTATATACTCCATAACAGATGGGGGAGTGGGGACAGCCTATAGACTCCATAACAGATGGGGGAGTGGGGACAGCCTATAGACTCCATAACAGATGGGGGAGTGGGGACAGCCTATAGACTCCATAACAGATGGGGGAGTGGGGACAGCCTATAGACTCCATAACAGATGGGGGAGTGGGGACAGCCTATAGACTCCATAACAGATGGGGGAGTGGGGACAGCCTATAGACTCCATAACAGATGGGGGAGTGGGGACAGCCTATAGACTCCATAACAGATGGGGGAGTGGGGACAGCCTATAGACTCCATAACAGAAATGTATATCCTCAATTTCTTATTGTTTCTATACCAACTTTGGCAGAATAAACAAGAAGCCTAAGAGAAAACTTTCACATAAATTTTTATTAACAGTTTTGGAGATGTTCTTTGATATGTTCTTAAATTTGGTATATTTTTAGTAACAGTGGCCATATTGGATGACAGACGGATATGGACAAACATAATCTAAACTGACATTACCCAAGTTATATATTGTGGGAAAGATTGATTCATGATTTTAGGTAGGATGTCATGTTGTGAAATTCTCTAACATATGACCAATATGGTGACCTATGAAATACCATCGCATACGGTTTTAATTATGGCCAGTCAAGGTCAACATGTATTTTGGGTATAAATCCTTAAAGAAACTAACCCTCCAGTTTTGGGGTTTGGTCTGGCTGGTTAAAGCCGTTTATATTGTGTCTGTATATATATAGTTTTGATTCTCAAAATAGGTAAATTATATATATAGCTTGTCTTCAAAATATTTTAACTGTACATGTATCTGAAAAAAAATAGGGTTTCTTTTTTAGCCTTAGGCAGAATAAAAAGTATCCCTGTGACTATGATACACCAATCACACATGACGTCTACGGTTTCTCTCGTATCTAGTTACCATTTAGATTGGCTGTTCCTGCGGCAAGGGGGCCATTAATACAACACTGATCAATTAAAATTACTGTGTTGGTCTGACACTATAAAACAATTACACTACATAAATGTCAGCCATTAAACTATAAACCTAAAATATCTTTCATTAATTCAAAACCACCATCACATATAATGTCCATGCATGATGTACGGTTCCCACATCTCTCCCACCATGTGGTGGGAGCAGGATAATACGGACCGAGTACCACTAATTTATATCTCATTATGGGCAATAATGAATGTCCATTCATGAATAATTCAAGGATTTAAAACCGATCTGTCTATTTCAAAGGGACGTCCCTGATACATGACCTCTGGACATGAGATGTCAGGTAAGATGAAGTGGGACTAGAAAGCATGTACATTATATCGCTTCTGTGGTACCGCCTTGTGATCAAAGCTAATTTGATTATCCGCTACTGATACAAACACCTTGCGGAGAAAAAAAAAGTGTATTTCCGATACAAACACCTTGCGAAAAAAAAAAGTGTATTTCCGAACTAGATTTCAGTTTTCGATTAAGAATTTCCTTATATAAAAATGTGATTAAAATGCAAGCAGTCACATAAAGTTATGTCCCTTTACCAGCGTATCCTGCTGGTTGCTTGTACATTGTACAAGAGCTTGCAATTAATCTTCAGCCTAGTTGTTGAATTCCCAATACAATTTCCATGGTAATTGAATGAGAAATCCAGCAAACTAACACCTTGAAATTTAAACCTTAAACATATAACATATTCATGTACCATCATTATCCTTCAGACAAATATTAAAGCTATAATTTCTGCATAATTTCTGTACTAGTTTTACACCTGGCCCAATAACACAAGGCTGTAACCACCTCCATAGGGCCTGGAAGATGGAACAGGAATAGGTTTCAAATTGCAAGATAAAATTTTAATGTAACACCTTGCTGGATTTTCCATTCAATCTCTGTGGAATGGCATTGTGAATTTAATTATTAGGCCAAACTTTAATTTTAACTATGATCACCTCCTACCGCAAATGGATTTGGAGGAATATACCTGATCAACATGACATTTTTTAACATTAAAACAATTAACTGGATGTTTTTGTTATGCATGAGCGAAGGAAATACTGCCCAAGGTCATAGCAAAGTGATATGTAATTAATACTGCCCAAAATCACAGAACAGTGACATGAAATACAGTCCAAGGTCATAGCACAGTGATGTGTGAATTGAATTGAATTGGGTTTTAAGGCGCACCAACACATGAAAGGTTATATGGCACCTAACAGGTATGAACATGCCAGGCTCATCCTCCACATACATCGAGATAAAATATGGAAAATGGGCCTAGAACCTTCTCACCCTGAACTGCAGAGTTGCTGCAAATTCTATCGTAGAAACTCCATTTATGCTGGAGCCACGTTTATTGTTTTTCTGCCACTGCTCTTTTGATGTGAGCGAGATGGCACCTGAAACAATGCAGGGATCATGATGAATACCTTTAATGAAGATGAACAAAAAATGATAAAATGAACATGAATTTGGGGGGATTCTCTACCCCTCTGCCTACCCCTCCAAAGGGTTCTGCAGTGGCCCTATTCTTTGCCCCGTGACCAAACGGGCCCCCCGGGAACCACACAGGGCTGATGTGTGAATACTGCCCCAAGGTCGTGTAGCAAAGTAATGTGAAATACTCTCCAAGTTTGTGTAGCAAAGTGGTGTGAAATACAGCCCAAGGTCACAGCACAGTGATGTGTGAATACTGTCCAAGGTCACAGCACAGAGA
>JAWPHD010015988.1:0-52261 GCA_037043455.1 Cyrtodaria siliqua
CTGGTTCCGTATTCATAAAACAACTTAAGTGGAAAATAGTACTTAAGTAAAAAGTTTAGATTTTTACATATTTTTAAATATCCTCATAAACCTCTCTGGGACACTACAATCAATCTATTTTAAGATAAATATACTGAACCAACAGCTAACGGACCAGTAGACAATACCCCTTTACTATCTCAATAATAACAATCAATAAATCAACACAAATGTCATTCTGAACGAGACAAATATCATGTCAATAACGACTGTAAATTTATACATAATATATATTCAAATCACCTGTCTCCAACGGTACCAGTCTGCATATAATAAGTTCATGCATTAAAGGTATTGTCTACTGGTACGTTAGATGTTTGGTTCAATACATATAGCTGTAGGCTTTATTTATCCATACCATTATAAACACTATTAAGAACAAGTCTTAAATATATTTTAAAAAAATGTGTTTAAAAATTGATAAAATTGCACTTTAAGTCAAAACTTTGCTAAGAAGCTTTATGGACTCTGGAACGGGGCAGTTTTTTCATCCGGGACTAACAGACGTTATAGTTAATTTTCCATCCAGAAAAAATAAGCATGCCTCCACTGAGATTTGAACTCAGGACCCCTGGTTTACAAGACCAGTGCTCTACCAGTGAGCTATAAAGCTCTCAATTTTTCATATCTCTCAATATGTTGCCTGGACAAATAAAACTATTTTGTTATTAAATACTCTGTTATATGCTTATCATAATTATGCTTACATGCATGATATGGTATTATAATATATGTTAGCTGTGACTTTTGGTAGATTTGATGTTGATATAATAGAATGAATTATACGATCACAACTACGTAATGTGTTTTGACCTCAGGGACTTCATTTGGATAAATTCTCCATGTTTGTTTTTGGAGGTTTTCCCTATACAACTCTATATGATGATGTCAAAAGCAGGTTGTTTCCTATATATATAATAATACGTATGCATGCAGAGCATTAAACGTCTCCTCCCTATTTCACAATTGTAGGACTCAAAAATAAAATTGATTATTGAAAAAGAACCGAAATGGTCAGTCATTCTTGCAAACAAAATTTATTCGGGAATATAACCGTGATTGTGGGTAATAACTTTCAAAGTATTAGATCTACAACAATAAAACTGCGCATACATCTTTAACATGAATACATTTTATCTCTGATTCATACTTTTTGAATTATGTCTCTTTGCAAAAGATTTAACTTGCCAACGACGGGCGTATATGCCCCGCTAGACGATGCTCTTGTTGTTTTATCCACGGGTAACATTTGTGACAAACAACTTAACATGTTTTGTTCTCCCTATGCATCCCTTTATACAAACAGATGACTTCCGGGACGGGGACATTTTACACCCACGGGCACAAACTTTTAAAGTTTTTTTTCTTGCCATGCCTCCACTGAGGTTTGAACTCAGGACCCCTGGTTTACAAGACCAGTGCTCTACCACTGAGCTATAGAGGCTCACATGTTGTTCACATCATACCTGACTACTAACATCTCAATATGTTACCTGGACCAAATGAAACCTTTTTGTTATAAAATAAATATGATACTGATCACTCTGTTATATGTTATCATATGTGTTTACGCATAGGTTGCTGTCAAGAAAAGCTCTGTAAATTAGTTTGACCAGACACAGATCTAAGAACAATAATATTTCTGTGGACCAGACACAAGCTATCCGAAAAACTACTTGAGAAGTTTTGAAAAGCCTCCTCCAAAAAGTCGAAAATTTTGTCAACAAACTATATTATATACAAGGTATGACAGCCGCCACAAAGTTATGACCTCCAGGGAGACAAAAAACGCGAACTTGATAGTTTAGTAACTAGAGATCATTGTCCCACTCCGGGGTCCTAAGTTTGAAAATAGTCAGATAGAAATCTTTTTTAAAATCTCATTACAATAATTCATTCTTTCTAAAAACCATTGTACATAGTTTGACAGAGAATTTATCCACATTTATCGCTGAGGTCAAAACACATTACATGGTTTTGATAATATAATTCATATATTATATCTACATGGTTTTGATCATATAATTCATATATTATATCAACATGAAATCTACCAAAAGTCACAGCTAACAGATAAGATAATAATTTACCATGTACGTATAAGCATACGATAAGCATAAAATAGAGAGATCAATATCATATTTATTTTATAACAAAAGGGTTTTATTTGTCCAGGTAACATAAAGAGATGTTAGTAGTCAGATGTGATGTGATAAACATGTGAGCCTCTATAGCTCAGTGGTAGAGCACTGGTCTCGTAAACCAGGGGTCCTGAGTTCAAACCTCAGTGGAGGCATGGTTATTTTTTCTGGCAAGAAAAAAACACTTCAATGTTTGTGCTCGGGGTGTAAAATGTCCCCGTCCCGGAAGTCATCTGTTTGTATAAAGGGATGCATAGGGAGAACAAAACATGTTAAGTTGTTTGTCACAAATCCCTACCCCCCCCCCCTTACACCCCCCCCCCCCCCCCCCCCCCCACCACCATCCAACCCACCGTGGATAAAACATCCAAATTATGAACCAGAGATAAAATGTATGCACTGTATTATGTTAAAGATGTGTGCGCAGTTTTATTGTTGTAGATTTAATACTTTGAAAGTTATTAACCACAATCACTTGTAAAAGGTAAGGGGTCCCCCCCCCCCCCACCCCCCACATCCAACCCACCGTGGATAAAACAACAAGAGCATCCAAATTAAACTTTTTGCAAACAGACATAATTCAAAAGAGGTATGAACCAGAGATAAAATGTATGCACTGTATTATGTTAAAGATGTGTGCGCAGTTTTATTGTTGTAGATTTAATACTTTGAAAGTTATTAACCACAATCACTTGTAAAAGGTAAGGTTATTCCAGGATAACTTTTGTTTGCAGAAAGACTGACCATTTCGGTTCTTTTTAATTAATTTTTGGGTCCTACAATTGTGAAATAAGCAGGAGACGTTTAATTTTCTGCATGTACACATATTATAATATATAGGCAACAACCTGCTTTTGACACTATCATATAGAGTTGTATAGGGAAAACCTCCAAAAACAAACCTGGAGAATTTATCCAAATAAAGTACCTGAGGTCAAAATACATTACATGGTTACGAGTATGATCGTATAATTCATTCTATTATATCAACATGAAGTCTACCAAAAGTCACAGCTAACATATATTATAATACCATACCATTCATGTAAGCATATGATAAGCATATAACGGAGTATTTTATAACAAGTTTCATTTGTCCAGGCAACATATTGAGAGATACGAAGGATCGACATGTGAGCCTCTATAGCACAGAGCACTGGTCTTGTAAACCAGGGGTCCTGAGTTCAAACCTCAGTGGAGGCATGCTTATTTTTTCTGGATAGAAAATTAACTTTAACGTTTGTTCCGTTCCCGGGTGAAAAACTGCCCCGTTCCAGAGCCCATAAAGCTTCTTAGCAAACTCTTGACTTAAGTCAGATTTTATCTATTTTTAAACACCTTTTAAGACTTGTTCTTAATATTGTTTTAATGGTATGGATAAATAAAGCCTACAGCTATATATACTGAATCAAACAACTAAGCAACAGTAGACAATACCTTTAATGTATGAACTTATTATATACAGACTGGTACCGTTGGAGACAGGCGATTTGAATGCTTTTTTTAAAATTTACAGTCGTTATTGACATGGTATTTGTCTCGTTCAGAATGAAATTTGTGTTGATTTATTGATTGTTATTATTGAGATATTAAATGTATTGTCTTCTGGTTCAGTATATTTATCTTAATATATGGATTGTAGTGTTCCAGAGAGGTTTATGAGAATATATAAAAAATATGTAAAAAATCTAAAATTTTTACTGTTATTATTGACTTAAGTTGGCTGGGCAAGTCTAGACATTTTATTTTTTAAATCATAGTTTTATTTGACAACAGAATTGTTTCATTTTTTCCATTCTAGTAGATATGGATATAATGTAGGATTTAAGATGGTAACATACCAAATTTTAAGCAAACTTTTTTTTTTCATATTGTTTCCGTCATTTGTGATCATTTTTTGTTGTCAACAAAATAGGGGGTATTGGTAGTTAGTTCTGAGTAGAATTTATCCTTTTGCTATAGAATAAATCAGATTTTTGTTTTTCAGTAGTGGAATACATATATAAAAGTAGATACTGAGCTAATTTTATTTTCGATCTCCATGTCAATATTGTGTCTACGGTCAATTAATTATGGCTTTACCAAGGGGCAGTTGTCTATTTCTCAAACACAGGGCGTAATCACATGTATCCCAAAAGGAGACAAAGATAAATTATATTTAAAGAATTGGCGTCCAATATCTCTTTTAAATGTGGCTTATAAGTTAGCATCTGCATGTATAGCTAGAAGATTAAAGCTTGTTTTACAATCTTTAATTCATAAAGATCAAACTGGTTTCTTAGCTGGGCGGTATATGGGTGAAAATACTAGATTAGTATATGATATTATGTTTTATGCTGAAAAATACAATTTACCTGGGCTACTCCTTCTAATTGACTTTGAAAAAGCTTTTGACTCGCTCGCGTGGGACTTTATTTTCCAAGTGCTTGACTTCTATAATTTTGGCCCTGTCTTTAAAAGATGGATAAAGGTATTTTACACCAATATAGAATATTGTGTAATAGTAATAGTCGTCAGGGCGATCCATTGTCTCCCTATATATTCATTCTGTATGCAGAAATATTGGCTGTCTTGATAAGGAATAATATAAATATTACCGGCTTCAAAATAGGTTCCAAAGAACACCTAATCTCACAATATGCAGATGACACTACATTAGTACTGGATGGTTCTGAAAAATATCTAAGACACACTCTTAAAACTTTACAATTCTATGCGAGAGTCTCCGGCCTTAATATAAATTTGGACAAAACTAAAGGCATTTGGATAGGTTGCAGAAAACGATGTAACGTTAAAATACGTAGAGAATATGAACTGTGCTGGGAACATGATTCCTTCACTCTATTAGGTATTAAATGTTCTGTGGACCTAGATCAAATATGTACTATGAATTATAAAAATAAAATTAAAGAGATAAATAATCTTTTGATTAGCTGGTCAAAGAGGATTCTCTCACCAATTGGTAAAATTACAGTTATAAAGAGCCTAGCAATTCCAAAAATAACTCATCTAATTTCAGCATTACCCAATCCCCACCAACAGGTAATAAATGAATTAAAAAAATTAATCTTTAAGTTCTTGTGAAGTGGTAAAAAAGACAAAGTTAAACGTCAGGTTATATATCAAGACAAAAATCGAGGCGGTTTAAGAATGATTTATATTGAATGCTTTTTTAAATCTTTGAAAACAACCTGGATAAGACGGCTTCTAAAAAGTGAAAATAATTGCTTGAACATTGTCCAAGAAATGTACCCATGGATAAAACAGTTCACTTGCTTTGGCATAAATTATATAGATAAACATTTAAAAACATTGGATAATCCTTTCTGGAAAGATGTCTTTGAAAGTTATAAATATTATCTACGTAACATTTCACCAACCTTATCGTATCAGTTTCATGGTGTTCCTTTATGGTACAATGAAGATATAAAGGTCGGAGGCTCAACAATTTTTTTCAACCACTGGTTCTCAAAAGGAGTTATTTCAATAAATGACCTGATTGATGATTACGGCAATTTATTACCATTTCAGGTCTTTAAAGAAACGTATGAAATAAAATTCAATTTTTTAGAATATGAAGGTGTTATAGCATCAGTTAAAAGGTTACTACACTCACACAAATTCCCACAGTCTATAAGCAAGGGTAAAACCCCTATAATTCCATTTTATCTTTCGACTATTTTAAAATACTTTAAAGGAAGCAGATCAATCTATGATGCAATGATAATAAAAAATATAATACCATCGGCGGTAACAAAGTGGAACGAAGAACGTAATTGTAGACACCTGAATTGGTACAAAATATTTGCTTTAACATTTAAAATAAATGAAGATGTAAGACACCAATGGTTTCAATACAGGATCAACCATAGGATTCTGGGTACCAATTATTTACTTAAAAAAATGAACATTGCTGATTCAGATATGTGTACTTTTTGTAATAAAATAGTGGAAACAATTAAACATCTCTTTTATGACTGCGAAGTTTCAAAATTGTTTTGGTCAAACTTGTCTACTTTCATTAATAGCAAATGTACTGAGACTGTAACCAACTGGTCAGACTCCGATAGTTTATTAGGGAATGACAAATTAGTTATTATACTGAACAAGATTTTAGTATTAGGAAAATATCATATATTCTTTCAAAAACAAAATAATTCTGCACCATCAAGTACAAATTTTATTTATTATTTAAAAACAGTTTATAAAACTAAATATATTGCTTATAAAAACTCAAAAGATACATATTTTTATAAAATATGTGGCCGATATGAGAACATTTTTGCTGAACCATAATATTGTGAATCTAGACACTTGCTGCAATATATAGCATTTACCTTTAGCCCTTCCTTTTTCTACATTATCTTTTTTCCAGTATAATTTTTTCATTATATACTTATTTCTTTTTCTTGAGTATAATTACCATGCCATTTTTTTCTACCAAAAACCTTCACTATGTTTCTTTTTCTAAAATATATTGAATCAATGTTTGTGTAATAAAGGGGTATGACAAACACTAAAGTTTACAAAACAATTCATTCTTCTACTGCTTTTAATAATTTATTTACTTTATTATGTTGTTTAAATGATAACGAGATAACTGTCATTACCCCTTAATAATCTACATCATGATGTGAGATATTTCTTGTATAAGTAAAAACAAGTACACATTTCATGTCAATATGCATTGAATCATACATCATAACTCATATACTTAGAGAAAAAACTTTCTATCCATTACTTGGCAAGTTAATAATTTACAGAGCTTTATATAAGCTGAGTATGCAAAGCTAAAAGCTTATAGTTTAAAGAGTTTTAGATACTAAAGAAGAGATTCAGTCTTCCTGCAAACACCCTCAGTTTAAAAATACCATGCCACATACTCTTAATGTTTAGAAAAAAAACATGAGACATATTCTATTTTTTTGAAATTACAGGCTATAACTCTTTGTAACAAAAAAGACAAGATCATACGAGTTACCGCCCTTAAAGCAGCTCTGTAAACTATGATACGATTACAAACGCTGTCGCAACCAACTAAAATTATTGAAAACCCATGACCTGATGAATTGGTAGAAAGAGAAAATTCCCCAGTTAACAACTCTCTTATGGAAATTTAACACTTCTGTTTCTGTTTTGTATTGTTTATAAATAAATGCATACAATATTGTAAGGTGCATCGGGGGATGGCCCTCTCCGACCCCCATGCACCAATGACGGGGAGAATAAATGGATCACCAAGTTGGTGGTTGAAAATTAAAAAAATAAATATTGTGTGTACAGTAGTTTACATTGAAAATGTCAAAATAACTAAAATGTGTGTGATTTAAAGAATTTTTAATAAAAAATCATTAGAAGCCTGGTGACCTATATATATTTTTACTTGTTTTGAAAGAAATGTCATAGGACCTTGACATATACAAAGAGTATGATAATGGACCTTTGGAAACGGCCGAGCACGACACATACGAAATATTGCAGTCTCGGTTTGATTGAGACTGTTCATGAGCGGTAGTGAAATATGCTAGCTATCGCTCACGCCCTCTAGCCCCGGGTTGAGCAGAACTCAATATTAATAAAATCAACAGCACAAAATTGTAACCATCCCGAAGATGGCATGCATATGGTGGTGGACATGGAGTGTATGTCTTATCCATGTCGTACGGCGTATGGTCCCAGTATCTAATAAAATTAAATGCCCCGAAGAGCGAAATAAACATAATGGAATTTAGTTGGGAGCAGCGGTTATGAAGCCTGCGTATAAAAAGCAGACAACATATCCTATGAGTGGTTAAACAATACCCAGAGCCTTTTATTTTAAAAAAAGTTGATCATTAGAACATAATTTTTTATCTTGAATTAATTTTTCGGTAAAAACAAAAGTGGCTGGGGTACGGTCCGTATATGTTTGCTTTTTAAAGTTTAAGGACGAATGAGGATTACAATTGTTTTTGTATGATTTGAAAGATATGTATATTTGCAATCGAAAATTAATTGTTGTAAACTCCCGGTCAGCTCTATGGTAGATACACACCATAAGAGCTATAATTTTTCCGGTCAGCTCTATGGTAGGTTCACACCTTTGGAGCTATGATTCTTCCGGTCAGCTCTATGGTAGATACACACCATAAGAGCCCTGATTTTTCCGGTCAGCTTTTGGTAGGTGCACACCCTTGGAGCTATGATTCTCCCGGTCAGCTCTATGGTAGATACACACCATAAGAGCCCTGATTTTTCCGGTCAGCTCTATGGTAGGTTCACACCTTTGGAGCTATGATTCTTCCGGTCAGCTCTATGGTAGATACACACCATAAGAGCCCTGAATTTTCCCGTCAGCTCTATGGTAGGTTCACACCATAAGAGCTATGATTTTTCCGGTCAGCTCTATGGTAGGTTCACACCTTTGGAGCTATGATTCTCCCGGTCAGCTCTATGGTAGATACACACCATAAGAGCTATGATTCTCCCGGTCAGCTCTATGGTAGATACACACCATAAGAGCTATGATTTTTCCGGTCAGCTCTATGGTAGGTTCACACCTTTGGAGCTATGATTCTCCCGGTCTGTTTTATGGTAGGTTCACACCATAAGAGCTATGAATTTTCCGGTCAGCTCTATGGTAGATACACACCATTGGAGCTATGATTTTTCCGGTCATCTGTATGGTAGGTACACACTATTGGAGCTATGATTCTCCCGGTAAGCTCTATGGTAGGTACACACCATAACAGCTATGATTCTCCCGGTCAGCTCTATGGTAGGTTCACACCTTTGAAGCTATGATTCTCCCGGTCAGCTCTATGGTAGATACACACCTTTGGAGCTATGGTTCTCCCGGTCAGCCCTATGGTAGGTACTCACCATAAGAGCAACGAAACACCCCTATAGGAGCTATGATTCTCCCGGTCAGCTCTATGGTAGATACACACCACTTAAGCTATGATTTTCCAGGTCAGCTCTATGGTAGGTACACACCATAAGAGCAATGAAACACCCCATAGGAGCTATGATTCTTCTGGTTAGCTCTATGATTCTCCTGGTCAGCTCTATGGTAGGTACACACCATTGGAGCTATGATTATCTCGGTCAGCTGTATGGTAGGTACTCACCATAAGAGCTATGATTCCTGTAGCTAGATAACCACACGACAGAGGGATTAATATCAATTATTTGATAACAAAATGGTTTTATTTGCCCAGCTCACATATTGAAAGATATGATGGTATGATGGGACAGACATGTGAGCCTCTATAGCTCAGTGGTAGAGCACTGGTCTTGTAAACCAGGGGTCCTGAGTTCAAACCTCAGTGGAGGCATGCTTATTTTTTCTGGCTAGAAAAAATACTAGTGGCAAGTTTGTTTATATATGAAGTGCCCGTGGTGTAAAATGACCCCGTCACAGAACACCAGTCTGTTTTGTATATACGTTCATAAGGAAAACTATCAATTAAAACGTTTTACTCAAACTATTAAGTTTTTTGTCAGAACTTATAAACGTTATCATTAATACAAGAAAATGACATCACTCCATAAATAAGCTTTTCCATATATTTATAAGTCTACGTAAAGCATGTATGAAATCTCTATATATGCACTTTGGACCTCCGGGGCGGAAGCCATTTTTGACCACGTGTAGGCATACCACAAACTATATAGTTTAGTACTTAGCAAAATACATGGTGCGGCTCTTAAGACGATTGTTTAAGGTTTTAGCTATTTTTAGTAACAGCAGCCATTTTAAAAGTATGATTGGCTTTATATTTCTCTTCTGTAACGTTCTCCGTATTACATCTAATCACTCTAATCATTCATGTGTGAAATCTCTGATGTCTCCCAGGTAAAATATTGTTCCACTCCGAGGTCCTAAGTTTGAAGATAGTCATATACAATTTTTTTTTAAATCTCATTACAATAACTCATTCTTTCTAAAAAAAAAAAAAACATTGTACATATTTTGACAGTGGTTTTGCAGACATTATGACTATTTTTTTGTTATAAGTAAGTCCAGTCACAGTTTGTTTATAGAGTTGTATAGGGAAAGCCTCCAAAAACAAACATGGATAATTTATCCAAATAAAGTTCCTGAGGTCAAAACACATTACGTGGTTATGATCTTATAATTCATTCTATTATATCAACATGAAATCTACCAAAAGTCACAGCTAACATATATTATAATACCATAACATAGTGATACATGTAAGCATACAGAGTGATCGATATCATATTTATTTTATAACAAAAGAGTTTCATTTGTCCAGGTAGACTATTGAGAGGTATGAGGGAAGTGTTGATGAGCCTCTATAGCTCAGTGGTAGAGCACTGGTCTTGTAAATCAGGGGTCCTGAATTCAAACCTCAGTGGAGGCATGCTTATTTTTTCTGGATAGAAAATTAAGTATAACATCTGTTCAGTTCCCGGGTGAAAGACTGCCCCGTTCCAGGGTCCATAAAGCTCTTTGGCAAATCTTGACTTAAGTCAAATTTTATCAATTTCTAAACACCTTTTTTAATCGATTTAAGACTTGTTCTTAATATTGTTTATAATGGTATGGATAAATAAAGCCTACGGCTATGTATATTGAACCAAACATCTAACGCACCAGTAGACAATACCTTTAATGTATGAACTTATTATATGCAGACTGGTACCGTTGGAAACACGTGATTTGAATGTGTGTTTTTTTAAATTACAGTCGTTATTTATGGCAAGCCGTTTCCACATTTAATCACTATTTAGCGATATCGCTAATTCAATTAATGATTCTATTAGCGATATCGGTAATTCAATTCTTGATATCGCTAAATACCATATATTTCGATATCGAGAATTGAATTTTCGATATCGCTTATTCGTTTTTTGATATCGCTAATTCAATTTTTGATATCACTAATTTTATTAGCGATATCAAAGAATGAATTAGCTGTATCAGAAATTGAAAAGCAATTATTGATATCGCTAATTCAATTTTTGATATCGCTAATTCAATTTTTGATATCGCTAATAGAATCATTGTAAGAGCAAATATGGACTTCTCCATTTTAAAAAAAATGGCCCAGCTTCAAAAGGGTACCAGTCTCGCGCGCAATTCAACATGGCGGGGAACAGCAATATTAATGTCCCCTACTGGCTGCGTTGTTTCGTCGCACACTTGGCGGACTTGGCCTAACGGGATCCTTATATTTCACGCCTACTAGAATCCGCAACCGCCTCCAAAAAGAGGTGATAATACGACGTTTCGGAGACACTTCCGATGCGGTTGCGGAGAGTAAATTGAAGCAGCAACGGTAATTGTGAATTTAATATTTTCTTTTTTTTCCGCCCTAACTCGATCTTTTTCAAAAATCGGGGAACGTGGTACGATGTAAGAATGTTTTCCCTTCCTGTTTCATGTGTTGGTTTCGAAATATATTGAAAAATGTAGTCTGTAGAATTGTCATAAGTCAATCGACGAGTGTAATGTTCTCAACTGGACATGGTTTATACTCCTTTTTTCTGCTGTTTTATGATAAATCTTCCCACGAATGAGTTATATGACTTTGAAATCACCTATCTTTCATCGTTCAATGAAAACAATTCTATCGAATATAAATTGAAAAGAATTATGATCATTTTTTTATGAAGAGGCGGTGTCGGAGAGTAAGAGGCGGATTCGGAAAGTAAGAGGCGGTTTCGGAGACATATACTCTATATAATAGATCTATATTGATTTTAATTGATAAGTAATGTATCAATACAATTGTTTATGATGAATTATTTGTGCGAATACTTGTTACTGGTCCTACCCATCATTGAACAATAAGTCTTAGTCGCTACTAAATTTACCGAATCTTCCGTAAAATGCACGATGCAACCTACAGTTGATCTGATCCGAAATCGCTTAATAGATGCAAATGAATTCTAAATAAATGATAATCACATTCATTTAGTACAATCCTCTATCAATAATAGTACTGGGTGCGTTCTTATAAAGATTAAAAAGCTTCAATTCATTTTGCATCAATTTCAAAGGCGATCTTATACCTTTTATTATCATCCTAATAATTATTTACCAAGGACAGATTCCCAGAAATATATTTTTAGCTAAAAGGTCAACAACAATGTGCATCTATCGTCAAGTATAGACTGTTAGGCATGAAATGGAACAACTTTTTTTGATTTGCCAAATTACACAATAACTACAATTTACGTAATGTATACCAAACTGCATTGTATGTATAACATAAATGTGTAATTCAAACTAAAGTAGAAATCTATTAACTTTAAACCAAAAACATTTTATAAAATAACTACATTTTCTGTCAATTGTAAAAAAAGGTGTGTTTCATTCCATGCCTACCTGTACATACTGGTATTGCCATTCTATATACATACACTGGCTACGTCACAACTGATGAGATAGGCCTCTATATTAAGACGCATTACCGAGCAAAATATGGCTTTTGTCTACATACGCATACGCATAACCGCCAACGGATTTTACTTTGTATTTCAATAAATTGTTTATAAATCATTTTGTAACAAATTATTTGTTTATACAAACACAGGAGTTCAAAGTTTAATAAGTAAAACCTAATGCTTTTATTTACCATCATTTTACCGTCAAAGCATAACGCTTTCTCTTTCATGACTTTTGAAGTACTTTCATTTTCGATTTATAAATAGGCATTATGCCACGAGCTACTCACGAGGTAGTGACAAACTATTTAATAAATTATATCTGTTAACTTGTGACTGATATTGGTCTAATTATTGATCTGACACGTGTACGTATATAGAAACCTGTCAAAATTAGAAGATAGTGGCCAGTTCTCCCCAAAATATAACTCGCAGCAGACGGTATTATTGTTTACATCGGTAAATTTAGTAGCGACTAAGACTTATTGCTCAATGATGGGTAGGACCAGTAACAAGTATTTACACAAATAATTCATCATAAACAATTGTATTGATACATTACTTATCAATTAAAATCAGTATAGATCTATTATATAGAGTATCTATGTCTCCGAAACCGCCTCTTATTCTCCGAATCCGCCTCTTACTCGCCGACACCGACTCTTCATATAAAATGACCATAATTCTTTTCAATTTATATTCGATTGATTTTTTTTCATTGAACGATGAAAGATAGGTGATTTCAAAGTCATAGACCTCATTCGTGGGCAGATTTCTCATAACACAGCAGAAAAACGGAGTAAAAATCATGTCCAATTGAGAAAATTACACTCGTCGATTGACTTATGACAATTCTACAGACCACATTTTTCAATATATTTCGAAACCAGCACATGAAACAGGAAGGGAAATCATTCCTACATGTTACCACATTCCCCGATTTTTGAAAAAGAACGAGTTAGGGCCGAAAAAAAAGAAAATGCTTCAATTTACTCTCCGCAACCGCATCGGAAGTGTCTCCGAAAAGTCGTATTATCACCTCTTTTTTTGGTGGCGGGTGGGGGGTGTTCACGTGATCACGTAAAATAAAAACAAGGATCACGTCTTCACGTGAAAATAGCAGAACTTCCACATTTCACGTTAAATGTGGATGAGCAGACGTGAAGCGCTATAGGCTCGAGCTTCTCAAGTACAATGTGTGAGTTGCAACAACAACAACAAAAAACAAATTTCGTCCTTGAAATTAGACAGAGTTTTCGGGATGTCGGCGACGACTTCTGTTTATGAACAATTCCTCCCTTCTCCCCATTAACAAAAATACAAACAATAAACTCAAACGGAGGAATAGCTTCTGCCATTCCGCAACGGTATGAAGTCCATAAACAAGCAGATACGATTCTCGCGCGCTATTAGATCTGCGCGCACCTAGCGGTATTATGTTGTACTACCGAGACCATCATATAAATAGTAATAGATTTGGAATCCAGTCAAGGGAGACCACTTTTGTCAGCAACCTGTATTAGACTAGTTCCAGGCCGACCAGAGCTACTTGTAATGTAATGAGCTATGTCAGTGAAACTGTCGGCATACCACCAGTCTATACTGCCTATACTGTATCTGATACACGAATCGGCTGATAGTAGTGTCCCCGGGGATTGCCCGTGCCAGATGTTCGCGCAAGTACGAAAGTTCAGCTCTCTGGGGGAGGCTCGGGGGAGGAGGAGGGACACTAAAAAGACTGAAAAGGACTAAAAATTCACGTTTCACGTCACCATATCACGCGATCATGTTTTACCAAGACCAAAATCACGGATCACGCTGATAATAATTTTCACGCAATCGCGCAAAAATATTGTTTGTTTCACGTGTCACGTTTTTAAAAACACCCCGATCACGTTTTCACGAAAAAAAACTTTGGGACCCACTTTGGAGGCGGTTGCGGAGTCTAGTAGGCGTGAAAAATAAGGATCCCGTTAGGCCAAGTCCGCCAAGTGTGCGACGAAACAACGCAGCCAGTAAAAAACATTAATATTGCTGTTCCCCGCCATGTTGAATTGCGCGCGAGACTGGTACCCTTTTGAAGCATGGCCATTTTTTTAAAAAGGGAGAAGTCAATATTCACTTTAACAATGATTCTATTAGCGATATCAAAAATTGAATTAGCGATATCAAAAATTGAATTAACGATACCAATAATTGCTATTCGAAAAATGAATTTTTGATATCATTAATTGAATTAGCGATATCGCTAAATAGTGATTAAATGTGGAAACGGCTTGCCATAAATAACGACAGTAATTTTAAAAAAATCATTCAAATCACGTGTTTCCAACGGTACCAGTCTGCATATAATAAGTTCATATATTAAAGGTATTGTCTACTGGTGCGTTAGATGTTTGGTTCAATATACATAGCCGTAGGCTTTATTTATCCATAGCATTATAAACAATATTAAGTCTAAAGAACAAGCCTTAATTAAATCGATTGAAAAAGGTGTTTAAAAATTGATAAAATTTTACTTAAGTCAAGATTTGCCAAGAAGCTTTATGGACGAATCGGCAGTTTTTCACCCGGGAACTGAACAGACGTTATAGTTAATTTTCTATCCAGAAAAAATAAGCATGCCTCCACTGAGGTTTGAACTCAGGACCCCTGGTTTACAAGACCAGTGCTCTACCACTGAGCTATAGAGGCTCACACGTCACTTCCCTCATACCTCTCAATAGTCTACCTGGACAAATGAAACTCTTTTGTTATAAAATAAATATGATATCGATCATTCTGTATGCTTACATGTATCACTATTTTATGGTATTATAATATATGTTAGCTGTGACTTTTGGTAGATTTCATGTTGATATAATAGAATTGAATTATACGATCATAACCTTGTAATGTGTTTTGACCTCAGGAACTTTATCAATGTTTGTTTTTTGAGGCTTTCCCTATACAACTCTATATACAAACCGTGACTGGACTTACTTATAACAAACAAATAGTCATAATGTCTGCAAAACCACTGTCAAAATATGTACAATGTTTTTTTTAGAAAGAATGAGTTATTGTAAGGAGATTTAAAAAAAAACGTTTTGTATATGACTATCTTCAAACTTAGGACCCCGGAGTGGAACGATATTTTACCTGGGAGACATCAGAGATTTCACACATGAATGATTAGAGTGATTAGATGTAATATGGAGAACGTTACAGAAGAGAAATATAAACCCAATCATACTTTTAAAATGGCTGCTTTTACTTAAAATAGCTAAAACCTTAAACAATCGTCTTAAGAGCCGCACCATGTATTTTGCTAAGTATTAAACTATATAGTTTGTGGTATGCCTACACGTGGTCAAAAATGGCTTCCGCCCCGGAGGTCCAAAGTGCATGTATATAGATTTCATACATGCTTTACGTAGACTTATAAATATATGGAAAAGCTTATTTATGGAGTGATGTCATTTTCTTGTATTAATGATAAAGTATATAAGTTCTGACAAACAACTTAATAGTTTGAGTAAAACGTTATAATTTATAGTTTTCCTTATGATCGTATATACAAAACAGACTGGTGTTCTGTGACGGAGTCATTTTACACCACGGGCACTTCATATACAAACAAACTTGCTACTTGTATTTTTTTTCTAGCCAGAAAAAATAAGCATGCCTCCACTGAGGTTTGAACTCAGGACCCCTGGTTTACAAGACCAGTGCTCTACCACTGAGCTATAGAGGCTCACATGTCTGTCCCATCATACCATCATATCTTTCAAAATGTGAGCTTGGCAAATAAAACCATTTTGTTATCAAATAATTGATATTAATCCCTCTGTCGTGTGGTTATCTAGCTACAGGAATCATAGCTCTTATGGTGAGTACCTACCATAAAGCTGACCGAGAGAATCATAGCTCCAATGGTGTGTACCTACCATAGAGCTGACCTGGAGAATCATAGAGCTAACCAGAAGAATCATAGCTCCTATGGGGGTGTTTCATTGCTCTTATGGTGTGTCCCTACCATAGAGCTGACCGGGAGAATCATAGCTCCAATGGTGTGTATCTACCATAGAGCTGACCGGGAGAATCATAGCTCCTATAGGGGTGTTTCGTTGCTCTTATGGTGAGTATCTACCATAGGGCTGACCGGGAAAATCATAGCTCCAAAGGTGTTTATCTACCATAGAGCTGACCGGGAGAATCATAGCTCTTATGGTGTGAACCTACCATAGAGCTGACCGGGAGAATTATAGCTCCGCAGGTGTGTATCTACCATATAGCTGACCGGAAAAATCATAGCTCTTATGGTGTGTATCTACCATAGAGCTGACCGGGAGAATCATAGCTCTTATGGTGTGTATCTACCATAGAGCTGACCGGAATAATCATAGCTCTTATGGTGTGTATCTACCATAGAGCTGACCGGGAGAATCATAGCTCCAAAGGTGTGAACCTACCATAGAGCTGACCGGAAAATGATAGCTCTTATGGTGTGAACCTACCATAGAGCTGCCCGGAAAAATCAGGGCTCTTATGGTGTGTATCTACCATAGAGCTGACCGGAAGAATCAGAGCTCCAAATGTGTGTATCTACCATAGAGCTGACCGGGAGAATCATAGCTCCAAGGGTGTGAACCTACCATAAAGCTGACCGGAAAAATCATAGCTCTTATGGTGTGAACCTACCATCGAGCTGACCGGGAGAATCATAGCTCCTTAGGTGTGAATCTACCATAGAGCTGACCGGAAAAATCATAGCTCCAATGGTGTGTAGATACCATAGAGCTGACCGGAAGAAGCATAGCTCCAATGGTGGATATCTACCATAGAGCTGACCGGAAAAAGCATAACTCCAATGGTCTGTATCTACCATAGAGCTGACAGGGAGAATCATAGCTCATATGGGGTGTTTCATTGCTCTTATGGTGGTTACCTACCATAGAGCTGACCGGAAAAATCATAGCTCCGAAAAAATGAGCATGAACAAAAAATGATAAAATGATAAAATGAATTTGGGGGGGGGGGAGGGGTGGGGGGGGGGAGGGGGGAGTTCTAGTTATTGTTCTAGGGATCTGCAGTGGCCCTATTCATTGGCACCGGAACCACACGGGCTCTTCTAGATAAAGCAGTCGCTTTTAATGAGAAAAAAATCTTAAATAAAAAAACATGTTTAGTATAATTATTTTCAAACATGGGTGGGGCCATATTTTACCCACGGGACATCTTTTGAACATCTCAATAGTCAAGGGATTAACAAGCATGTATAAAGGAGACAACTGAAATATGTACGGTTCTTGACATTTCTTTCTTTTTCCTTTCAGTATACAATATATACGGTTCTTGAGAAGATTTCTTAATAAGTTTCCTGTAAATCTAATAATTTGACCAAAAATGTGAAGCATGGCTTTACCCCAGGGGCTCATTTTACATGTTTCTGCATATCAGTGAGATGCCTAACTGTTTAATTCACCATATATTGTGTAAACTGCCTTAATTAACCATGGTGCGTGACATAAGATAAAACGTTATGCTATTGGCTAGAATATTTGTTCTATATAAGTATATGTTTCAAAATGAATAGCAATAAACGCCTGACTACCTGCTCGTAGGATCCAACCATATAATTAATTATTTAGAGAAAAAAAGGATAACAGGCGGCCACTCTGGTTATGACAGAAAATATGGCATATACATTAGATTTAGTTCCGTATTGCTCTAAATAAATGCTAAATTTCATAAAAATATCTCTAGTGGTCAAAACACGTTAAATGTTTTATTTAAAAAAATGGAATAAAAACATTCATAATTCAGTGTTCGTCATTTTTATCATTCGGGTCATTGTGTGATACTAGAGCACGGTTATCACCCATGTCCGACACCAAAGTGCGTTTTCGTTACATTTTGTGATACTATAGCACGGTTATCACCCATATCCGACACCAAAGTGCGTTTTCGTTACGTTGTGTGATACTAGAGCACGGTTATCACCCCGGTCCGACACCAAAGTGCGTTTTCGTTATGTTATATGGACGTCCGAAAAATAAAACGAAGTGCAAACAAAGAAATTTATTCACAATTTGTTATCAATAGACGCTTGCTTTTTCTTGTTCTTGTTATAATTTGTGTACCCTCACCGCTGGAAAACCATCGCTAGACCGTAATTGTGCGCCACAGTCGTATGATGTTCACACACGCACGAACCATTTGGTTTTAAAAATCGTCTTTTCTATACCAGCTTCTCCGAGAAATGTCGTCCTCGGCATCAGCAAGGAAAACTATACATCCGAATAATTATATCAAATATTCAAGAACACAATTACGTAAAATAAGAATTTACCAAACTGTTATGGTTCTTTGAATCTCGTAGATCAACCTGTAGCAATAAATACAACAGTGCTAGTTGATTTAATACAATTATGACATTAACCGTGATCTTGTACAAAAATAAATATAATTCAAGACATAATTCGTAAATATCAGGATAACGGTGAAGACGCTCAATCCTCTATCTGTAACTGAATAAAACTATAATTAATGTCACATACTAAACTGTACATAGCCTTTTTTTTGAGTAAATACATCATAAACAACACAAGATTACTTTCAAAACCTACCTCACTGGAAATCGACTAATGCGCTACTATTTCATCAACTAAAATACACAATAGTGCAGTCAACGGTCTTGCAATATAATTAAAACATTCCTATTTAACTGTTACCTCAAAATTACGTACTGTATTGACAAGACGATCTCTAATGTTAAGACACTCTTTGAACAAATTAGTTATCCTGTCTCTTCCCGGGTGACCCGTGTCGTCATGGAGAGGTTGGAACGCATTCTTCCTAGCTGATTCCGGAAGAACGATCTGTCATATTGGCTCGTCGCGTATGGTAGTTCTGTGGTCGCCAAATGGCATCCTGTTGCACTCATAAAAACCCAGATTTCCTACTTTTCTTTGTCACTTACAGCCATCTCCACCGGCCAGTAACCCGCCTTAAACCGCCTTGAGATCTAACTTGGTGAAGTATTGAGACCCAGCAAGAAGATGAGGTGTGTCGTCGATTCTTGGGATCGCATACGCATCCGTCTTCGTTCGGTTATTTAAGTCCTGAAGTCCACACAGCATCTTATTGATCCGTCTGCTTACGTACAATCTCTACGTTAGAGGAGAATGGACATCATGGCTTGTAAATGTTCTCGGACCTCATTTATGAGTGAGACCTGGTGGACCCCTTCTATATAGGTCGCCCATCTTCCAGCTTGATCTCTTGTTTGACAATGTCTGCGTTTCCTAGATCTTGTGGACTTTTCCAAGTTGTTCTTTCTGGTCATCACTACTGATATGTTCTAAATCCATTTTCATTTTTTCTAAGATGGTTTTCTTCTAATCTTCATATGTAGTTGTATCATTATTCTGTAAACCAGAGCACGTCGGTGACAATAACGCCCAACTTGGGGCCAGTAGATAGTTCACAGGCCTTCTTAAGTCTTTGGTTTCATGTTTTTCATATTAAACTCTACATGATACCATGTGTTGATCCATATTGATCCCAACGGCGAAGCCATTTTGGCCGAGCTTCCAAGCATAGTTATGTTTATGTATTAACATGTATATGGTTTCCATGTATACCTCTTTATAGAAACACGGATGTGGGCACACTTCAAAGTTATTTTCTTCTAGCCATAAAAATGCATGCCTCCACTGAGGTTTGAACTCAGGACCCCTGGTTTACAAGACCAGTGCTCTACCACTGAGCTATAGAGGCTCATATGTCTATCTCATCATATCTGACTGCTTATCTCTGAATAAGTTACTTGGGCAAATGAAAGCCTTTTGTTATCAAAACAGATGATATCTCTGTCGTGAGGTTATCCTGTGCTTACATAAATGGTAATTGCAATATCTATTAACTGTGGCAGTTTGTAAATTTCGATTTATTGGATCAAAACCTTTCTCAGTTTTACTGACCTTATCCCGCCAATAACAGCCAAAGTGTACATGTACAACGTTTCTCCTGATGACGATATATATATATACAGCTTGTACATTTTGAGAATCCAAACTCTATGGACACAATATAAACGTCTTAATTTTGCCGTTATTTGTCTTGACTATACAACTCCATATACAAACATGGGATCCCTGGGGCTTGACCACTGGCGCTGGACCATGTTTATTATTTCCCAATATTACACTATATAAAATCATTTGACCCCAAAGGTGAAGCCATTTTTACTTTGTTTTCATAGACATGTTTCTCCATATCAATGAGATGTTTTATAACAAAAATAAATGATAATATTAAAACCAGGTTGTTTCCTATATATAATAATATGTGTACATGTAGAGCTTTAAACGTCCTCTCCCTATTTCACAATTGCAGGACCCAAAATATAAAATTGATTATAAGAAAAGAACCGAAATTTTGCAAACAATAGGTCTACAACAATAAAACTGCGCATACATCTTTAACATGAATACATTTTATCTCTGAATCATACTTTTTGAATTATGTCTCTTTGCAAAAGGTTTAACCTTGCCAACGACGGGCGTATGCTAGACGATTCTCTTGTTGTTTTATCCACGGGGGATAAATTCTGACAAACAACTGAACATGTTTAGATAAACATGTTTGATTGTTCTCCCTATGTTTCTATTTACACAAACAGATAACTTCCGGAACGGGGACATTTTACACTACGAGCACAAACTTTAAAGTGCTTTTTCTTGCCTACAAGCATGCCTCCACTGAGGTTTGAACTCAGGACCCCTGGTTTACAAGACCAGTGCTCTACCACTGAGCTATAGAGGCTCACATGTTTATGACATCATACCTGACTACTAACATCTCAATATGTTACCTGGACCAAATGAAACCTTTTTGTTATAAAATAAATATGATATTGATCACTCTGTTGTATGTTATCATATGCTTTTACGTACATGGTAAATTATTATCATATCTGTTAGCTGTGACTTTTGGTAGATTTCGTGTTGATATAATATAATGAGTTATATGTCAAAACCATGGAACCATGGAATGTGTTTTGACCTCAGGGATAAATTTGGATAAATTCTCCATGTTTGTTTAGGCTTACCCTATACAACTCTATATACGAACTGTGCATGATTGGATAATGTTTTACAACATACTTTAACAAAGATGAGTCATAAAGATACCGATAATGTCTGAAAAACCACTGTCAAACTATGTACAATGGTTTTTAGAAAGAATGAGTTATTGTAATGAGATTTTAAAATCTGACTATTTTCAAACTTAGGACCCCGGAGTGGGACAATTATTTTACCTTCGAGACATTATTTGAAAATCTCCGCAGTCAATGAAATACCAACCCGTAGATTTTTACTTTATTTTTTAATGATCTCTAGTTATTAAACAGTATCATATTTTCCCATCCCAACATAAAATTTTCTGAAAAGGACAAGGTATGCTTTGAGCCAAAACTTTCTTTTTCTTAAATTCTTTCTGGAAACAAAGTTACACAGTTTTACAGCAATAAAATGCGAAGAAAATAATAAGCGCAGTCATGCTTTTTGAAAACTTTCGGAACATTATTCTACCGACATTTTTTTTTATAGATATCCCTATGAACATATAAAGAAATCAAATATCTACCAGGGTCATATCTACCAGGGTCATGTGAATGCAAGGAAGGACACCTCGGGGTAGAGAGTGATAATATACAAACTTCTAGGACCCTTTTACAACCATTTGAACAAACTACGAATCATACTTCCGTAAGGGAAGCCTATGATTTTACCCCAGTTTCCAAGAAAAAATGCATGCATAAAGAAAGCGACTATGCGGTGAGGCTATTTTATTAAAAAAAAAATATCCCTGGCCAAATATTTTGTGTATAGTTTTTATCTTTATGGCCAAATTATGGGACACCTGGTTCCGTATTCATAAAACAACTTAAGTGGAAAATAGTACTTAAGTAAAAAGTTTAGATTTTTACATATTTTTAAATATCCTCATAAACCTCTCTGGGACACTACAATCTATCTATTTTAAGATAAATATACTGAACCAACAGTTAACGCACCAGTAGACAATACCCCTTTACTATCTCAATAATAACAATCAATAAATCAACACAAATGTCATTCTGAACGAGACAAATATCATGTCAATAACGACTGTAAATTAAAAAAAAAAAAAATCAAATCACCTGTCTCCAACGGTACCAGTCTGCATATAATAAGTTCATGCATTAAAGGTATTGTCTACTGATACGTTAGATGTTTGGTTCAATACATACAGCTGTAGGCTTTATTTATCCATACCATTATAAACACTTTTAAGAACAAGTCTTAAATATATTTAAAAAAATGTGTTTAAAAATTGATAAAATTTCACTTAAGTCAAGACTTTGCTAAGAAGCTTTATGGACTCTGGAACGGGGCAGTTTTTCATCCGGGAACTGAACGGACATTATAGTTAATTTTCCATCCAGAAAAAATAAGCATGCCTCCACTGAGGTTTGAACTCAGGACCCCTGGTTTACAAGACCACTGAGCTATAAAGGCTCACATGTCATTCCTTCATATCTCTCAATATGTTGCCTGGACAAATGAAACTATTTTGTTATTAAATACTCTGTTATATGCTTATCATAATTATGCTTACATGCATGATATGGTATTATGATATATGTTAGCTGTGACTTTAGTAGACTTCATGTTGATATAATAGAATGAATTATACGATCATAACCTAGTAATGTGTTTTGACCTCAGGGACTTCATTTGGATAAATTCTCCATGTTTGTTTTTGGAGGTTTTCCCTATACAACTCTATATGATGATGTCAAAAGCAGGTTGTTTCCTATATATAATTACCTGCAGAGAATTAAACGTCTCCCCCCTATTTCACAATTGTAGGACTCAAAAATAAAATTGGTTATTGAAAAAGAACCGAAATGGTCAGTCATTCTGCAAAATTTATCCGGGAATATAACCGTGATTGTGGGTAATAACTTTCAAAGTATTAGATCTACAACAATAAAACTGCGCATACATCTTTAACATGAATACATTTTATATCTGATTCATACTTTTTGAATTATGTCTCTTTGCAAAAGATTTAACTTGCCAACGACGGGCGTATATGCCCCGCTAGACGATGCTCTTGTTGTTTTAACCACGGGGAACATTTGTGACAAACAACTTAACATGTTTTGTTCTCCCTATGCATCCCTTTATACAAACAGATGACTTCCGGGACGGGGACATTTTACACCCACGAGCACAAACGTTTAAAGTGTTTTTTTCTTGCCAGAAAAAATAAGCATGCCTCCACTGAGGTTTCAACTCAGGACCCCTGGTTTACAAGACCAGTGCTCTACCACTGAGCTATAGAGGCTCACATGTTTTTCACATCATACCTGACTACTAACATCTCAATATTTTACCTGGACCAAATGAAACCTTTTTGTTATAAAATAAATATGATGCTGATCACTCTGTTATATGTTATCATATGTGTTTACGCATAGGTGCCAGGTTGCTATCAAGAGAAGCTCTGTAAATTAGTTTGACCAGACACAACCTATCCGAAAAACTACTTGAGAAGTTTTGAAAAAGCCTCCTCCAAAAAGTCGAAAATTTTGTCAACAAACTATATTATATACAAGGTATGACAGCCGCCACTTTAGCCGGGGCGGAATTGCGTAATAATGAATTGGTACCCGATTCTACAACGTAACGCTGATTTGTGTAGGTACCATTGTTCAATTCTATTTTAGTCTGATTCCCTGCAATGACAGTTACGAATGCAGATGTGACGGTAAACAGTCTATTAATTACGGGAAAATTACGCACTTCCGCCCGGCTAAAATGGCGGCTGTCATACCTTGTATATAATACAGTTTGTTGACAAAATGTTCGACTTTTTGGAGGAGGCTTTTCAGAACCTCTCAAGTAGTTTTTCGGATAGCTTGTGTCTTTGATCAAACTATTTTACAGAGCTTTTCTTGATAGCAACCTGGCACCTATGTGTTTACGTACATGGTAAATTGTTATCATTTCTGTTAGCTGTGGCTTTTGGTAAATTTCGTGTTGATATAATATAATGAATTATATGATCAAAACCATGTAATGTGTTTTGACCAAAGGGATAAATTTGGATAAATTCTCCATGTTTTTTAGGCTTTTCCTATACAAACTTTTAAAGTGTTTTTTCTTGCCAGAAAAAATAATCATGCCTCCACTGAGGTTTGAACTCAGGACCCCTGGTTTACAAGACCAGTGCTCTACCACTGAGCTATAGAGGCTCACACGGTTATCACATCATACCTGACTACTAACATCTCAATATGTTACCTGGACAAATGAAACCCTTTTGTTATAAAATAAATATGATATTGATCACTCTGTTGTATGTTATCATATGCTTTTACGTATATGGTAAATTATTACCATATCTGTTAGCTGTGACTTTTGGTAGATTATATGATCAAAACCATGGAATGTGTTTTGACCTCAGGGATAAATTCTCCATGTTTGTTTACAACTCTATATACAAACTGTGCATGATTGGATAATGTTTTACAACACATTTTAACAAACATGAGTCATAAATATACCGATAATGTCTGAAAAACCACTGTCAATTCAATTCAATTCAAATTCTTTTATTCCAAGATTTTACATGTGTAAAACAGCAATGGATATAATATATAATGCAGATTCAACTATAAATGGTAATCGTTATGACAAATAAAGGTGGTAGTACAGCGAGAGAAAATGATGATAGTGCAGAGCAGAACTGATAGTTTTCACAAAATAATCTACATTCAGATAAGAAGGTAGATAGCTATTGTTCATCGGTGTCAGATGGGAGACAACTGGGCATGCATAGACACGTGTATATTTATTTATATACCATGCCGGTCTCCCTCCCTTTAACCATATAGACTATAATACAAATAATAGTAACATATTAAATATTGAATTATGGTTAATATTAAGAAATGCATTTAGATCTATAGATGCATACAAATCAAAATATAACAATATACAACGTAGGTTCATTTCTTTACGGCATATATAAGACATACATTTAACTAAGCTACATGAAAACCAGTGTTTGCACGGGACTTCGACGTACTTCCTATAGATATTTCTTCGAACAATGTGAAAACAGTTCAACAGTGATTCAGTGATACTGGAGCTACTATTTACAGGTAGGAAATTAATAATCTTACTTCAATGCTTATGTGTTTAACAGTAAGTTATTATATAATTAGTATCACACGGAAAAGTAGCATAGTTCAACATGCGCCATATTATATTGCACAACATGTACACAGGTGGAGATATAACAGGTAGGGATAACCCCAGTATTTATACCTTGACACATAATACGAAAACGAAACCTGTGAAAAGGTATTGTCGGGGTTCTTATGTCTTGTGTATAACAATATAGTATTACAAAATACACACAATACAGTTAAACATTCATAATAGAAAGAAAGTCATTGCCTTTGTATTGGCGTCATTTAGTTTATGTACTATTGACAGTTCTAGAACTTCGTAATTTTACAAAATACACATGATTACAATATATATGTAATATAAACAAAAATAGGCTAAAACTGCTTTAATGTGTATTATAAATCGATACACAATTATACATTTTTCAGAATAACGTCAATGAAATTGCATAATTTTATTAAATCTATCTTGTTATTTGTGCTCATAAGTTGTTGGAATTTTAATATATTTGGACGTGTATAGTAATACGGTTTTAAATACTTTTTCCTTTGTTCTATAAAATTATTACAGGTCAGAATGTAGTGAAATTCATCCCCTATATCTTGAGTGTTACATAATATGCAAACTCTTTCGTTAATTGGTTTGCTATTCCATCTACCTGTTTCGACAGGAAGTCTATGATTTCTTGTACGAAATTTTATAAATTGCCTGCATTGATAAGTTGGTAAAATGGATATATATTTACATTTTCCAAAGTTTGATTTAAAAGATCTGTAAATGTTACTTGAGGATGATATATCAACTGTTGATATCCATTTTTGTATATAAAGGTCTTTAAGTTTTTGGTTTGCTGATTTAACCAGCCAGTTTCCGTTTGTGAAACTTTGCGAGTACCATATTCCCGAAAAACCTAATGTACAAAGTAGGATTTTTATATTATTTAACCATGTTGTCAAACTATGTACAATGTTTTTTTAGAAAGAATGCGTTATTGTTAAGAGATTTTAAAATCTCACTATTTTCAAACTTAGGACCCCGGAGTGGGACAATTATTTGACCTTCGAGACATTATTTGAAAATCTCAGCAGTCAATGATTTTGACTTTTTTTTGAATGATCTCTAGTCACTAAACTATCAAGTTCGCGTTTTTTGTCCCCCTGGGGGTCATAACTTTGTTTATAGAGATTGCACACATGTTAAGCATAGATTTATAGATAGCTAGACAGACACTTCCTTTAACAGTGCAAAACAATAAATATACAAAAAAATATACAGCGGGCCTACCAGTCACTTTTAACAAAAACATATATAGTTTAAACCACGATAATTTTTTCTGCCACAACTCAAGTAGCACCTGATGATAATTCAATCTCATTAAAATCAAATCCTATAGGATCTGACAACACTGCCTTGGAAGTCACGTCAAATCGACCTTTCATCAAATCAATATTCATGAGAAGATCTATATTCGACCAATGAAATCGCGCGTTTCATATGCACTTGTCTTCAGGTGATGTTCGAGTGAACTGAACAGACGAAAATCCACATAAAAACACATATCCGAAAAAAGATGAAGTCGCCGTGTGTTAATTTTGTGGATTGCATGAACAATTAAAAGAAATGCACTAAATGGATTGTTTTACAGCAATAAAATAATAAAATACGAAAATCATAAGCGCAGTCATGTTTTTTGAAAACCTTCGGAACATTATTCTACCGACATTATTTTTTTTATAGATATCCGTATGAACATATAAAGAAATCAAATATCTACCAGGGTCATATCTACCAGGGTCATGTGAATGCAAGGAAGGACACCTCGGGGTAGAGAGTGATAATATACAAACTTCTAGGACCCTTTTACAACCATTTGAACAAACTACGAATCATACTTTCGTAAGGGAAGCCTAAGATTTTACCCCAGTTTCCAAGAAAAAAAATTATACGTAAAGAACGCGACTATGCGGTGAGGCCATTTTATCCAAAAAAAAATATCCGTGGCCAAATATTTTGTGTATAGTCTTACCTATGTATCTCGTTATGGGTCAGTTTTCATAAAACAACTTAAGTGGAAAATAGTATTTAAGTAAAATGTTTAGATTTTTTACATATTTTTAAATATCCTCATAAACCTCTCTGGAACACTACAATCCATATATTTAAGATAAATATACTGAACCAGAAGACAATACCTTTAATATCTCAATAATAACAATCAATAAATCAACACAAATTTCATTCTGAACGAGACAAATATCATGTCAATAACGACTGTAAATTTAAAAAAAAGCATTCAAATCGCCTGTCTCCAACGGTACCAGTCTGCATATAATAAGTTCATACATTAAAGGTAAAAGGTGTTTAAAAATAGATAAAATTTGACTTAAGTCAAGAGTTTGGCTTTATGGACTCTGAAACGGGGCAGTTTTTCACCCGGGAACTGAACAAACGTTATAGTTAATTTTCTATCCAGAAAAAATAAGCATGCCTCCACTGAGGTTTGAACTCAGGACCCCTGGTTTACAAGACCAGTGCTCTACCACTGAGCTATAGAGGCTCACATGTCGATTTTTCGTATCTCTCAATATGTTGCCTGGACAAATGAAACTTGTTATAAAATACTCTGTTATATGCTTACATATGCTTACATGAATGGTATGGTATTATAATATGTTAGCTGTGACTTTTGGTAGACTTCATGTTGATATAATAGAATGAATTATACGATCGTACTCGTAACCATGTAATGTGTTTTGACCTCAGGTACTTTATTCGGATAAATTCTCCAGGTTTGTTTTTGGAGGTTTTCCCTATACAACTCTATATGATAATGTCAAAAGCAGGTTGTTGCCTATATATAATAATATGTGTACATGCAGAACATTAAACGTCTCCTGCTTATTTCACAATTGTAGGACCCAAAAATAAATTAAAAAGAACCGAAATGGTCAGTCTTTCTGCAAACAAAATTTATCCTGGAATAAGTGATTGTGGTTAATAACTTTCAAAGTATTAAATCTGCAACAATAAACTGCGCACACATCTTTAACATAATACAGTGCATACATTTCATCTCTGATTCATACTTTTTGAATTATGTCTGTTTGCAAAAGGTTTAATTTGGATGCTCTTGTTGTTTTATCCACGGTGGGTTGGGGGTGGGGTGTTGGAGGTTGGGTGGGTGGGGGGACATTTCTGACAAACAACTTAACATGTTGAGATAAACATGTTTGATTGTTCTCCCTATAGTCTTTATACAAACAGATGACTTCCGGGACAAACTTTGAAGTATTTTTTTCTTGCCAGAAAAAATAAGCATGCCTCCACTGAGGTTTGAACTCAGGACCCCTGGTTTACAAGACCAGTGCTCTACCACTGAGCTATAGAGGCTCACATGTTTATCACATCATACCTGACTACTAACCTCTCAGTATGTTACCTGGACAAATGAAACCCTTTTGTTATAAAATAAATATGATATTGATCACTCTATTTTATGCTTATCGTATGCTTATAAGTACATGGTAAATTATTATCTTATCTGTTAGCTGTGACTTTTGGTAGATTTCATGTTGATATAATATATGAATTATATGATCAAAACCATGTAGATATAATATATGAATTATATGATCAAAACCATGTAATGTGTTTTGACCTCAGGGATAAATGTGGATAAATTCTCTGTCAAACTATGTACAATTGTTTTTAGAAAGAATGAATTAATGTAATGAGATTTTAAAAAAGTTTTATACATAATTTAAATGAAGAAAAAAGGTTTCTATCTGATTATTTTCAAACTTAGGACCCCGGAGTGGGACAATTATTTTACCTTCGAAAATCTCAGCAGTCAATGAAATACCAATCCGTAGATTTTGTCTCTTTTTTTAATGATCTCTAGTTACTAAACTATCAAGTTCGCGTTTTTTGTCTCCCTGGAGGTCATAACTTTGTTTATAGAGATTTCACACATGTTTAGCATAGATTTATAGATAGCTAGACAGACACTTCCTTTAACAGTGCAAAACAATAAATATACAAAGACATATACAGTTGCGGGCCTACCATTCATTTTTAACAAAAACATATATAGTTTAAACCACGATCATTGTTTTCTGCCACAACTCAAGTAGCACCTGAAACAATACATGGATGATAATTCAAACTCATTAAAATCAAATCCTAATTACGCTTTGATATTTTCCGCTATAGCGTCACGTCAAATCGACCTTTTATCTAATCAATATTCATGAGAAGATCAACTAAATTCAACCAATGAAATCGCGCGTTTCATATGCACTTGTCTTCAGATGATGTTCGAGTGAACTGAACAAACGAAAATCCACATAAAACACATATCCGAAAAAAGATGAAGTCGCTGTGGAGTGCATGAAAAATTCAAAGAAATGCACTAAATGGCATGTTTTACAGCAATAATATGAAAAAATCATAAGCGCAGTCATGTTTTTTGAAAATCTTCGAAACATTATTCTACTGACATTTTTTTATATAGATATCCCTATGACCATAGGAAATCAAATATCTACCAGGGTCATGTGAATGCAAGGAAGGACATCTCGGGGTAGAGAGTGATAATATACAAACAAACTTCTAGGACCCTTTTACAACCATTTGAACAAACTACGAATCATACTTTCGTAAGGGAAGCCTATGATTTTACCCCAGTTTCCAAGAAACATTTCATACATAAAGAAAGCGACCATGCGTAGAGGCCATTATTATCCGTGGCCAAACATTTTGTGTATATTTGTACCTATGTATCTCTTTATGGGACACCATTGGTGCGTATTCATAAAACAACTTAAGTGGAAAATAGTACTGAAGTAAAACGTTTAGATTGTTTTACATATTTTTAAATATCCTCATAAACCTCTCTGGGAAACTATCTATTTTAAGATAAATATACTGAACCAACAGCTAACGCACCAGTAGACAATACCTTTAATATCTCAATAATAACAATCAATAAATCAACACAAATTTCATTCTGAACGAGACAAATATCATGTCAATAACTGTGGCAAGCCGTTTTCACATTTAATCACTATTTAGCGATATCGCTAATATCGCTAATTCAGTTACTGATATCAAAAATTAATAAGCGATATCTAGAATTATCGATATCGCTAATTCAATTTCAGATATCGCTAATTCAAGTTTTGATATCGCTAATTCAATAAGCGATATCGCAAATTCAATTTCAGATATCAACATTTAATTTTCATTTCTGGATATCGGTAATTTAATTTTTGATATCGGTAATTGAATTAGCGATATCACTAATTCTAATACTGATATCAAAAATTGTATGAGCGATATCAATAATTGAATTAGTGATATCCAGAATTGAACGAATTTGCGATATCAGTAATTCAATTTTCGATATCAAAAAATCATTTCTTGATATCGCTAATTCAACCTCAAGAATCACAATGAACGCTCCCTAGTTTAGATTTTCAATCCCAAAAATGAAACATTCCAAAATGTCCGCAGTTTTATCAAGGATAGACCGCAACTTGGTCGAAATTGAGAGGTTGTTAACAGTTGGAGGTAGCCATAGAGACAGGAGGGACAAAGCTATTTGACTTATTGAATCTTCTGTACAGAATTTAGACATGATAAGATCTACAGTTGACGAATCAACTTATACAAATACACGCCTACTAGACTCCGCAACCGCCTCCAAAAAGAGGTGATAATACGACGTTTCGGAGACACTTCCGATGCGGTTGCGGAGAGTAAATTGAAGCAGCAACGGTAAGTGTGAATTTAATATTTTCTTTTTTTTCGGCCCTAACTCGATCTTTTTCAAAAATCGGGGAATGTGGTACGATGTAGGAATGTTTTCCCTTTCTGTTTCATGTGTTGGTTTCGAAATATATTGAAACATGTAGTCTGTAGAATTGTCATAAGTCGATCAATCGACGAGTGCAATTTTCTCAACTGGACATGGTTTATACACCTTTTTTCTGCTGTTTTATGAGAAATCTGCCCACGAACAATGAGTTATATGACTTTGAAATCACCTATCTTTCATTGTTCAATAAAAACAATTCAATCGAATATAAATTGAAAGGAATTATGATCATTTTTTACGAAGAGGCGGTGTCAAACAATTGAGAGTAAGAGGCGGATTCGGAGAGTAAGAGCGGTTTCGGAGACATATACTCTATATAACAGATCTATATTGATTTTAATTGAGAAGTAATGTATCAATACAATTGTTTATGATGAATTATTTGTGCAAAAACATGTTACTAGTCATACCCATCATTGAATAATAAGTCGTAGTCGCTACTAAATTAACCGAATCTTCCGTAAAATGCACGATGCAACCTACAGTTGATCTGATCCGAAATCGCTTAATAGATGCAAATTAATTCTAAATAAATGATAATCACATTCATTTAGTACAATCCTCTATCAATAATAGTACTGGGTGCGTTCTTATAAAGATTAAAAACCTTAATTCATTTTGCATCAATTTCAAAGGCGATCTTATACCTTTTATTATCATCCTAATAATTATTTACCGAGGACCAGATTCCCAGAAATATATTTTTAGCTAAAAGGTCAACAACAATGTGCATCTATCGTCAAGTATAGACTGTTAGGCATGAAATGGAACAACTTTTTTTGATTTGCCAAATTGCACAATAACTACAATTTACGTAATGTATACCAAACTGCATTGTATGTATAACATAAATGTGTAATTCAAACTAAAGTAGGAATCTATTAACTTTAAACCAAAAACATTTTATAAAATAACTACATTTTCTGTCAATTGTAAAAAAAGGTGTGTTTCATTCTATGCCTACCTGACTATAGTACATACTGGTATTGCCATTCTATATACATACACTGGCTACGTCACAACTGATGAGATAGGCCTCTATATTAAGACGCATTACCGAGCAAAATATGGCTTTCGTCTACATACGCATACGCATAACCGCCAACGGATTACTTTGTATTTCAATAAATTGTTTATAAATCATTTGGTAACAAATTATTTGTTTATACAAACACAGGAGTTCAAAGTTTAATAAGTAAAACCTAATGTTTTTATTTACCATCATTTTACCGTCAAAGCATAAAGCTTTCTCTTTCATGACTTTTGAAGTACTTTCATTTTCGATTTATAAATAGGCATTATGCTAATTAGCCACGAGCTACTCACGAGGTAGCGACAAACTATTTAATAAATTATATCTGTTAACTTGTGACTGATATTTGTCTAATTATTGATCTGACACGGGTACGTATATAGAAACCTGTCAAAATTAGAAGATAGTGGCCAGTCCTCCCCAAAATATAACTCGCAGCAGACGGTATTATTGTTTACATCGGTAAATTTAGTAGCGACTAAGACTTATTGCTCAATGATGGGTAGGACCAGTAACAAGTATTTACACAAATAATTCATCATAAACAATTGTATTGATACATTACTTATCAATTAAAATCAGTATAGAGCTATTATATAGAGTATCTATGTCTCCGAAACCGCCTCTTACTCTCCGAATCCGCCTCTTACTCTCCGACACCGCCTCTTCATATAAAATGACCATAATTCTTTTCAATTTATATTCGATTGATTATTTTTCATTGAACGATGAAAGATAAGTGATTTCAAAGTCATAGACCTCATTCGTGGGCAGATTTCTCATAACACAGCAAAACGGAGTAAAAACCATGTCCAATTGAAAAAATTACACTCGTCGATTGACTTATGACAATTCTACAGACCACATTTTTCAATATATTTCAAAACCAGCCCATGAAACAGGAAGGGAAAACATTCCTACATCGTACCACATTCCCCGATTTTTGAAAAAGATCGAGTTAGGGCGGAAAAAAAAGAAACTATTAAATTCACACTTACCGTTGCTGCTTCAATTTACTCTCCGCAACCGCATCGGAAGTGTCTCCGAAACGTCGTATTATCACCTCTTTTTGGAGGCGGTTGCGGAGTCTAGTAGGCGTGAAATATAAGGATTCCGTTAGGCCAAGTCTGCCAAGTGTGCGACGAAACAACGCAGCCAGTAGGGGACATTAATACTGCTGTTCCCCGCCATGTTGAATTGCGCGCGAGACTGGTACCCTTTTGAAGCAGGGCCATTTTTTTAAAAAGGGAGAAGTCCATAGTCACTCTTACAATGATTCTATTAGCGATATCAAAAATTGAATTAGCGATATCAAAAATTGAATTAGCGATATCAATAATTACTTTTCAATTTCTGATACCGCTAATTCATTTTTTGATATCGCTAATAAAATTAGTGATATCAAAAATTGAATTAGCGATATCGAATATTGAATAAGCGATATGGAGAATTCAATTATCGATATCGAAATATATGGTATTTAGCGATATCAAGAATTGAATTACCGATATCGCTAATAGAATTACCGATATCGAAAAATGAATTTTTGATATTATTAATTGAATTAGCGATATCGCTAAATAGTGATTAAATGGGGAAACGGCTTGCCATAAATAACGACTGTAATTTAAAAAAAAAAAATTCAAATCACGTGTTTCCAACGGTACCAGTCTGCATATAATAAGTTCATACATTAAAGGTATTGTCTACTGGTGCGTTAGAAGTTTGGTTCAATATACATAGCCGTAGGCTTTATTTATCCATACCATTATAAACAATATTAAGAACAAGTCTTAAATCGATTGAAAAGGGTGTTTAAAAATTGATAAAATTTGACTTAAGTCAAGATTTGCCAAGAAGCTTTAAGGACCCTGGAACGGGGCAGATTTTCACCCGGGAACTGAACAGACGTTATACTTAATTTTCTATCCAGAAAAAAAGTAAGCATGCCTCCACTGAGGTTTGAACTCAGGACCCCTGGTTTACAAGACCAGTGCTCTACCACTGAGCTATAGAGGCTCACACGTCACTTCCCTTATACCTCTCAATAGTCTACCTGGACAAATGAAACTCTTTTGTTATAAAATAAATATGATATCAATCACTCTGTATGCTTACATGTATCACTATGTTATGGTATTATAATATATGTTAGCTGTGACTTTTGGTAGATTTCATGTTGATATAATAGAATGAATTATACGATCACAACCTTGTAACGTGTTTTGACCTCAGGAACTTTATTTGGATAAAATATCCATGTTTGTTTTTGGAGGCTTTCCCTATACAACTCTATATACAAACTGTGACTGGACTTACTTATAACAAAAAAATAGTCATAATGTCTGCAAAACCACTGTCAAAATATGTACAATGTTTTTTTTAGAAAGAATGAGTTATTGTAATGAAATTTAAAAAAAAAACGTTTTGTATATGACTATCTTCAAACTTAGGACCCCGGAGTGGAACAATATTTTACCTGGGAGACATCAGAGATTTCACACATGAATGATTAGAGTGATTAGATGTAATATGGAGAACGTTACAGAAGAGAAATATAAAGCCAATCATACTTTTAAAATGGCTGCTGTTACTAAAAATAGCTAAAACCTTAAACAATCGTCTTAAGAGCCGCTCCATGTATTTTGCTAAGTACTAAACTATATAGTTTGTGGTATGCCTACACGTGGTCAAAAATGGCTTCCGCCCCGGAGGTCCAAAGTGCATATATAGAGATTTCATACATGCTTTACGTAGACTTATAAATATATGGAAAAGCTTATTTATGGAGTGATGTCATTTTCTTGTATTAATGATAAAGTATATAAGTTCTGACAAACAACTTAATAGTTTGAGTAAAACGTTTTAATTTATAGTTTTCCTTATGATCGTATATACAAAACAGACTGATGTTCTGTGACGGGGTCATTTTACACCACGGGCACTTCATATATAAACAAACTTGCTACTAGTATTTTTTTTCTAGCCAGAAAAAATAAGCATGCCTCCACTGAGGTTTGAACTCAGGACCCCTGGTTTACAAGACCAGTGCTCTACCACTGAGCTATAGAGGCTCACATGTCTGTCCCATCATACCATCATATCTTTCAAAATGTGAGCTTGGCAAATAAAACCATTTTGTTATCAAATAATTGATATTAATCTCTCTGTCGTGTGGTTATCTAGCTACAGGAATCATAGCTCTTATGGTGAGTACCTACCATACAGCTGACCGAGAGAATCATAGCTCCAATGGTGTGTACCTACCATAGAGCTGACCAGGAGAATCATAGAGCTAACCAGAAGAATCATAGCTCCTATGGTGTTGTTTCATTGCTCTTATGGCGAGTACCTATCATAGCTCCAATGGTGTGTATCTACTATAGAGCTGACCGGGAGAATCATAGCTCCTATAGGGGTGTTTCGTTGCTGTTATGGTGAGTACCTACCATAGGGCTGACCGGGAGAATCATAGCTCCAAAGGTGTGTATCTACCATAGAGCTGACCAGGAGAATCATAGCTCCAAAATTGGTTAATTTTTATGAAGAAATTCATATATACAAACATGGGACCCATGGGGCTGCATCATATTTTACCACGCATATTTATTTTTTCACAAGCATAAGTCCTTACTATAACGATCATTTATTAAATACAGCTGCCACAATATGTACAATGATTCTTCTAGATAATTCAATTGAATTGAATTTGGGTGTTAATGCGCACCAACACATGAAAGGTTATATGGCGCCTAACAGGAATGAACATGTCAGGCTCATCCTCCATGTACATCGAGATACAATATGGAGAATGGACCTAGAACCTTCTCACCCGCTGCAGAGTTGCTGCAAATTCTATTGTAGACACTCAATTTCCGCTGGAGCTGCGTTACAGTTTTTCTGCCACTGCTCTAGTGATATGAGCGATATGGCACCTGAAACATATGCAGGGGTCATGATGGAGACCTTTTAATGAGCATGAACAAAAAATGATAAAATGAACATGAATTTGGGGGGTCGGGGTGGGGGTGGGGGGTGGGGTTCTAGTTATTGTTCTAGGGATCTGCAGTGGCCCTATTCCTTGGCACCGGAACCACACGGGCTCTTCTAGATAAAGCAGTTGCTTTTAATAAGAAAAAAAAATCTTAAATAAAAAAAATGTTTAGTATAATTATCTTCAAACATGGGTGGGGCCATATTTTACCCACGGGACATCTTTTGAACATCTCAATAGTCAAGGAATTAACAAGCATGTATAAAGGAGACAACTGAAATATGTACGGTTCTTGACATTTCTTAATAAGTTTCCTGTATATCTAATAATTTGACCCAAAATGTGAAGCATGGCTTTACCCCAGGGGCTTCATTTTACATGTTTCTGCATATCAGTGAGATGCTTAACTGTTTAATTCACCTTATATTGTGTAAACTGCCTTAATTAACCCTGGTGCGTGACATAAGATAAAACGTTATACTATTGGCTAGAATATTTGTTCTATATAACTTTATGTTTCAAAATGAATAGCAATAAACGCCTGACTACCTGCTCGTAGGATCCAACCATATAATTAATTATTTAGAGAAAAAAAAGGATAACAGGCGGCCACTCTGGATATGACAGAAAATATGGCATATACATTAGATTTAGTTCCGTATTGCTCTAAATAAATGCTAAATTTCATAAAAATATCTCTAGTGGTCAAAACACGTTAAATGTTTTATTTAAAAAAATGGAATAAACATTCATAATTCAGTGTTCGTCATTTGTATCATTCGGGTCATTGTGTGATACTAGAGCACGGTTATCACCCGTGTTCAAAACCAAAGTGCGTTTTCGTTACATTTTGTGATACTAGAGCACTGTTATCACCCATGTCCGACACCAAAGTGCGTTTTTGTTACATTTTGTGATACTAGAGCACTGTTATCACCCATGTCCGACACCAACGTGCGTTTTCGTTACGTTTTGTGATACTAGAGCACGGTTATCACCCATGTCCGACACCAAAGTGCGTTTTCGTTACATTTTGTGATACTAGAGCACGGTTATCACCCATGTCCGACACCAAAGTTCGTTTTCGTTACATTTTGTTATACTAGAGCACGGTTATCACCTATATCCGACACCAAAGTCCGTTTTCGTTACGTTGTGTGATACTAGAGCACAGTTATCACCCATGTCCGACACCAAAGTGCGTTTTCGTTACATTTTGTTATACTAGAGCACGGTTATCACATATATCCGACACCAAAGTGCATGTTCGTTGTAGTGTGTGATACTAAAGCACAGTTATCACCCCGGTCCGATACGAAAGTGCGTTTTCGTTATGTTATATGGACGTTCGAAAAATAAAACGAAGTGCAAAGAAAGAAATTTATTCACAATTTGTTATCAACAGACGCTTGCTTTTTCTTGTTCTTGTTATAATATGTGTTCCCTCACCGCTGGAAAACCATCGCTAGACCGTAATTGTGCGCCACAGTCGTATGATGTTCACACACGCACGAACCATTTGGTTTTAAAATAACAACTCAACATCGTCTTTTCTATACCAGCTTCTCCGAGAAATGTCGTCCTCGGCATTAGCAAGGGAAACTATACATCCGAATAATTATATCAAATATTCAAGAACACAATTACGTAAAATAAGAATTTACCAAACTGAAATGTTTCTTTGAATCTCGTATATCAACCTGTAGCAATAAATACATCAGTGCTAGTTGATTTAATACACGTATGACATTAACCGTGATCTTGCACAAAAATAAATATAATTCAAGACATAATTCGTAAATCTCAGGATAATGGTGAAGACGCTCAATCCTCAATCTGTAACTGAATAAAACTATAATTAATTTCACAAACTAAACTGTACATAGCTTCTTTTTTTGAGTAAATACATCATAAACAAAACAAGATTGCTTTCAAAACCTACCTCACTGGAAATCGACTAATGCGCTACTATTTCATCAACTGAAATACACAATAGTGCAGTCAACGGTCTTGCAATATAATTAAAACATTCCTATTTAACTGTTACCTCAAAATTACGGACTGTATTGACAAGACGCTCTCTAATGTTAAGACACTCTTTGAACAAATCAGTTGATCTGTCTCTTCCCGGGTGACCCGTGTCGTCATGGAGTGGTTGGAACACATTCTTCCTAGCTGATTCCGGAAGAACGATCTGTTATATTGGCTCGTCGCGTATGGTAGTTCTGTGGTCGCCAAATGGTATCCTGTTGCACTCAGAGAAACCCAGATTTCCTACTTTTCTTTGTCACTTACAGCCATCTCCACCGGCCAGTAACCCGCCTTAAACCGCCTTGAGATCTAACTTGGTGAAGTATTGAGACCCAGCAAGAAGATGATGTGTGTCGTCGATTCTTGGCATCGCATACGCATCCGTCTTCGTTCGGTTGTTTAATTTCCTGAAGTCCACACAGAATCTTATTGATCCGTCTTTTTACGTACAATCACTATGGTAGAGGAGAATGGACATCATTTCTTGTAAATGTTTTCGGACCTCATTTATGAGTGAGACCTGGTGGATCCCTTCTATATAGGTCGCCCATCTTCCAGCTTGATCTCTTGTTTGACAATGTCTGCGTTTCCTAGAACTAGTGGACTTTGCGAAAATGCTCCTTTCCACTTAATTGTAGAACAGATCTGTAAGTTGTTCTTTCTGGTCATCACTACTGATATGTTCTAAATCCATTTTCACTTTTTCTAAGATGGTTTTCTTCTCATCTTCATATGTAGTTGTATCATTATTCTGTAAAATAGAGCACGTCGGTGACATTGGCGCCCAACTTGGGGCCAGTAGATCGTTCCCAGGCCTTCTTAAGTCTCTGGTTTCATGTTTTTCAGATTAAACTCTACATGATACCATTTATTGATCCATATTGATCCCAAAGGCGAAGCCATTTTGGCCGAGCTTCCAAGCAGATGTATGTATATATATTAACATGTATAAGGTTTCCATGTATACCTCTTTATACAAACATTCATGGCGGGCACACTTCAAAGTTATTTTCTTCTAGCCATAAAAAAGCATGCCTCCACTGAGGTTTGAACTCAGGACCCCTGGTTTACAAGACCAATGCTCTGTTCACAGGCCTGCTTAAGTCTCTGGTTTCATGTTTTTCGTATTAAACTCTACATGATACCATTTGTTGATCCATATTGATCCCAAAGGCGAGGTTCTCTATAAGCATTTTGCTTTCGTTCCAATCCATTTACCTATTGTATGTAACAATTGTATAATGCGTTATTTTTGAAATAAAATATGTTTAAACCAAGGCGAAGCCATTTTGGCCGAGCTTCCAAGCAGATTTATGTATATATATTAACATGTATAGGGTTTCCATGTATACCTCTTTATACAAACATGGATGGCGGGCACACTTCAAAGTTATTTTTTTCTAGCCATAAACAAGCATGCCTTCACTGAGGTTTAAACTCAGGACCCCTGGTTTACAAGACCAGTGCTATAGAGACTCATATGTCTATCTCATCATATCTGACTACTTATCTCTGAATAAGTTACCTGGGCAAATGAAACCCTTTTGTTATCAAAACAGATGATATCGATCCCTCTGTCGTGAGGTTATCCTATGCTTACATAAATGGTATACATTGCAATATCTATTAACTGTGGCAGTTTGTAAATTTCGATTTATAGGATCAAAACCCTTCTCAGTTTTATTGACCTTAGGAACTATATTTGCACGAGTTCTCCAGGGTTTAAAGTACAGTCGAACTTCGATAGCTCGACACTGGTAATTCGAATACCATCGGTAACTCGAGCACATTTTCCGGTCCCGACACAACTCCTATATAATTCAATGTAATTTAACCTCGATTATTCGAATATTATTTCTCGAATACCCCGGCTCGCTCAAATACATTTTACGTAGTCATCCCGCCAATAACAGCCAAAGTTTACATGTACAACGTTTCTCCTGATGACGATATATATGTATACAGCTTGTACGTTTTGAGAATCCAAACTCTATAGACACAATATAAACGTCTTAATTTTCCCGTTATTTGTCTTGACTATACAACTCCATATACAAACATGGGATCACTGGGGCTGGACCACTGGCGCTGGACCATGTTTTACCACAGAGGACTCAATTTGAACAAAATGAATCATTAGTATAACGGACGGACGGGCGAACGGACAACGCCAGGCCATATCATATTTGAAATAGTCATATAAAAATAAACATGAATCCACTGAGGTTTGAAATCATGACCACTGAGCTATAGAGGCTCACACGTTTATCACATCATACCTGACTACTAACATCTCAATATGTTACCTGGACAAATGAAACCCTTTTGTTATAAAATAAATATGATATTGATCACTCTGTTATAATGTTTTACAACATACTATAACAATTGAATTGAATTGAATTGGATTTTGTAGTCGCACCAACAGCTAAGGTCATATGGCGACTTTCCAGCTTCCACTGGTGGAGGAAGACCCCAGGTGCCCCTCTGGGCAATTTTCGTGCAAGGGCGGGCACCTGGGTAGAACCACCGACGTTCCGCAAGCCAGCTGGATAGCTTCCTCACATAAAGATTCCTAGGCCCCTGAGGGATCGAACCTACAGCGGTGAGGGGCAAGTGATTGCAAGTCAGAGTCATAAAGATACCGATAATGTCTGAAAAACCACTGTCAAACTATGTACAATGGTTTTTAAAAGGAATGAGTTGTTGTAATGAGATTTTAAAAAAGTTTTCTATCTGACTATATCAAACTTAGGACCCTATCTGACTATATCAAACTTAGGACCCTATCTGACTATATCAAACTTAGGACCCTATCTGACTATATCAAACTTAGGACCCCGGAGTGGGACAATTATTTTACCTTCGAGACATTATTTGAAAATCTCCGCAGTCAATGAAATACCAATCCGTAGATTTTGACTCTTTTTTGTTCCAATGATCTCTAGATACTAAACTATCAAGTTCGCGTTTTTTGTCTCCCTGGGGTCATAATTTTGTTTATAGAGATGTCACACATGTTAAGCTAGATTTATAGATAGCTAGACAGACACTTCCTTTAACAGTGCAAAACAATAAATATACAAAGACATACATTATACAGTTGCGGGCCTACCAGTTAACACAAGCATATAATAGTATAGGTTAAATCACGATCATTGCGTTCTATCACAACTCTAGAAGCACCTGAAACAATACAGGGATGATAATTCAATCTCATTAAAATCAACTCCTAATTACGCTGTGATACTTTTCGCTATAGGATCTGACAACACTGCCTTGGAAGTCAGGTCAAATCGACCTTTCATCTAATCAATATTCATGAGAAGATCAACTAAATTCAATTAATGAAATCGCGCGTTTCATATGCACTTGTCTTCATGAGAAAATCAACTAAATTCAACCAATGAAATCGCGCGTTTGATATGCACTTGTCTTCAGATGATGTTCGAGTGAACTGAACAAGTGAAAACCGACATAAAACACATATTCGAAAAAACATGAAGTCACCGTGTTAATGTTGTGGAGTGCATGAAAATGTCAAAGAAATGCACTAAGTGGCATATTTTACAGCAATAATACGAAGAAAATCATAAGCGCAGTCATGTTTTTTTGAAAACCTTCGGAACATTATTCTACTGACATTTTTTTATATAAATATCCCTATGACCATAGGAAATCAAATATCTACCAGGGTCATGTGAATGCAAGGAAGGACATCTCGGGGTAGAGAGTGATAATATACAAACAAACTTCTAGGACCCTTTTACAACCATTTGAACAAACTACGAATCATACTTTCGTAAGGGAAGCCTATGATTTTACCCCAGTTTCCAAGAAACATTTCATACATAAAGAAAGCGACCATGCGGTGAGGCCATTATTATCCGTGACCAAACATTTTGTGTATAGTTTTACCTATGTATCTCTTTATGGGACACCATTGGTCCGTATTCATAAAACAACTTAAGTGAAAAATAGTGCTTAAGTAAAAAGTTTAGATTTTTTTACATATTTTTAAATATCCTCATAAAACTCTCTGGGACATTATCTATTTTAAGACCAACAGCTAACGCACTAGTAGACAATACCTTTAATATCTCAATAATAACAATCAATCAATCAACACAAAATTCATTCTGAACTAGACAAATATCATGTCAATAACGACTGTAATTTTAAAAAGAAATCATTCAAATCACGTGTCTCCAACGGTATAAGTCTGCATATAATAAGTTCATACATTAAAGGGATTGTCTACTGGTGCGTTAGGTGTTTGAATTCAATATATATACATAGCCGTAGGCTTTATTTATCCATAGCATTATAAACAATATTAGGTCTAAAGAACAAGTCTTAAATCGATTGAAAAAGGTGTTTAAAAATTGATAAGTCAAGATTTGCTAAGAAGCTGTATGGACCCTGGAACGGGGCAGTCTTTCACCCGGGAACTGAACAGACGTTATAGTTAATTTTCTATCCAGAAAAAAATAAGCATGCCTCCACTGAGGTTTGAACTCAGGACCGCTTGTTTACAAGACATGTGCTCTACCACTGAGCTATATAGGCTCACATGTCAATCCTTCATATCTCTCAATATGTTGCCTGGACAAATGAAACTATTTTGTTATTAAATACTCTGTTATATGCTTACATGTATCACTATGTTATGGTATTATAATATATGTTAGCTGTGACTTTTGGTAGATTTCATGTTGATATAATAGAATGGATTATAAGATCATAACCTTGTAATGTGTTTTGACCTCAGGGACTTCATTTGGATAAATTCTCCATATTTGTTTTTTGGAGGTTTTCCCTATACAACTCTATATGATGATGTCAAAAGCAGGTTGTTTCCTATATATAATACTATGTGTACATGCAGAGCATTAAACGTCTCCTCCCTATTTCACAATTGTAGGACTCAAAAATAAAATTGTTTATTGAAAAAGAACCGAAATGGTCAATCATTCTGCAAACAAAATTTATCCGGGAATATAACCGTGATTGTGGGTAATAACTTTCAAAGTACTAGATCTACAACAATAAAACTGCGCATACATCTTTAACATGAATACATTTTATCTCTTATTCATACTTTTTGAATTATGTCTCTTTGCAAAAGATTTAACTTTGCCAACGACGGGCGTATATGCCCCGCTAGACCATGCTCTTGTTGTTTTATCCACGGGGAAGATTTCTGACAAACAACTTAACATGTTTTGTTCTCCCTATGCATCCCTTTATACAAACAGATGACTTCCGGGACGAGAACATTTTACACCCACGAGCACAAACTTTTAAAGTGTTTTTTTCTTGCCAGAAAAAATAAGCATGCCTCCACTGAGGTTTGAACTCAGGACCCCTGGTTTACAAGACCAGTGCTCTACCACTGAGCTATAGAGGCTTAAACTAACATCTCAATATGTTACCTGGACAAATGAAACCCTTTTGTTATAAAATAAATATGATATTGATCACACTGTTATGTGTTATCAAATGTGTTTACGTACATGGTAAATTATTATCATTTCTGTTAGCTGTGACTTTTGGTAGATTTCGTGTTGATATAATATAATGAATTATTTGATCAAAACCATGTAATGTGTTTTGACCAAAGGGATAAATTTGGATCAATTCTCCATGTTTGTTTAGGCTTTCCCTATACAACTCTATATACAATCTGTGCATGATTGGATATTGTTTTACAACATACTATAACAAACATGAGTCATAAAGATACCGATAATGTCTGAAAAACCACTGTCAAACTATGTACAATGGTTTTTAAAAATAATGAGTTCTTGTAATGAGATTTTAAAAAAGTTTTCTATCTGACTATATCAAACTTAGGAACATCGAGACATTATTTGAAAATCTCAGCAGTCAATGAAATACCAATCCGTAGATTTTGACTATTTTTGTTTCAATGATCTCTAGTTACTAAACTATCAAGTTCGCGTTTTTTGTCTCCCTGGTGGTCATAACTTTGTTTATAGAGAGTTCACACATGTTAAGCTAGATTTATAGATAGATAGCTAGACAGACACTTCCTTTAACAGTGCAAAACAATAAATATACAAAAACATAAATTATACAGTTGCGGAACACAAGCATATAATAGTATAGGTTAAATCACGATCATTGCGTTCTGCCACAACTCTAGTAGCACCTGAAACAATACAGGGATGATAATTCAATCGCATTAAAATCAACTCCTAATTGCGCTGTGATACTTTCCGCTATAGGATCTGACAACACTGCCTTGGAAGTCAGGTCAAATCGACATTTCGTCTAATCAATATTCATGAGAAGATCAACTAAATTCAACCAATGAAATCGCGCGTTTCATATGCACTTGTCTTCATGAGAAGATCAACTAAGTTCAACCAATGAAATCGCGCGTTTCATATGCACTTGTCTTCAGATGATGTTCGAGGGAACTGAACAAACGAAAATTCACATAAAACACATATCCGAAAAAAGATGAAGTCGCCGTGTGTTAATGTTGTGGAGTGCATGAAAAAGTCACAAAGAAATGCACTAAATGGCATGTTTTACAGCAATAATATGAAAAAATCATAAGCGCAGTCAGGTTTTTTGAAAACCTTCGGAACATTATTCTACCGACATTTTTTTATATAAATATCCCTATGAACATAAGAAATCAAATATCTACCAGGGTCATATCTACCAGGGTCATGTGAATGCAAGGAAGGACATCTCGGGGTAGAGAGTGATAATATACAAACTTCTAGGACCCTTTTACAACCATTTGAACAAACTACGAATCATACTTTCGTAATGGAAGCTAGCCTATGATTTTACCCCAGTTTCCAAGAAACATTTCATACATAAAGAAAGCGACCATGCGGTGAGGCCATTATTATCCGTGGCCAAACATTTTTTGTATATTTGTACCTATGTATCTCTTTATGGGACACCATTGGTCCGTATTCATAAAACAACTTAAATGGAAAATAGTACTGAAGTAAAAAGTTTAGATTTTTTTACATATTTTTAAATATCCTCATAAACCTCTCTGGGACACTATCTATTTTAAGATAAATATACTGAACCAACAGCTAAAGCACCAGTAGACAATACCTTTAATATCTCAATAATAACAATAAATAAATCAACACAAATTTCATTCTGATCGAGACAAATATCATGTTAATAACTATGGCAAGCCGTTTTCACATTTAATCACTATTTAGCGATATCGTTAATTCAATTAGCGATATCGCTAATTCAGTTACTGATATCAAAAATTAATAAGCGATATCAAGAATTATCGATATCGCTGATTCAATTGCAGATATCGCTAATTCAAGTTTTGATATCGCTAATTCAATAATCGATATCGCAAATTCAATTTCAGATATCAACAATTAATATTCATTTCTGGATATCGGTAATTTAATTTGTTATATCGGTAATTGAATTAGCGATATCACTAATTCTAATACTGATATCAAAAATTGTATTAGCGATATCAATAATTGAATTAGCGATATCCAGAATTGAACGAATTTGCGATATCGTTAATTCAATTTTCGATATCAAAAAATCATTTCTTGATATCGCTAATTCAACCTCAAGAATCACAATGAACGCTCCCTAGTTTAGATTTTCAATCCCAAAATTCAACATTCCAAAATGTCCGCAGTTTTATCAAGGATAGACCGCAACTTGGTCGGAATTGAGAGGTTGTTAACAGTTCGAGGTAACCATAGAGACAGGAGGGACAAAGCTATTCGACTTATTGAATCTTCTGTACAGAATTTAGACAGGATAAGATCTACAGTTGACGAATCAACTTATACAAATATAAGGGTCCCGTTAGGCCAAGCCCGCCAAGTGTGCGACGAAACAACGCAGCCAGTAGGGGACATTAATATTTGCGCTTTAATGTTGAATTGCGCGCGAGACTGGTACCCTTTTGAAGCAGGGCCATTTTTTTAAATATTCACTCTTACAATGATTCTATTAGCGATATCAAAAAATGAATTAGCGATATCAAAAATTGAATTAGCGATATCAATAATTGCTTTTCAATTTCTGATACTGCTAATTCAGTTTTTGATATCGCTAATAAATTAGTGAAATCAAAAATTGAATTAGCGATATCAAAAATTGAATAAGCGATATCGAGAAGTCAATTCTCGATATCGAAATATATGGTATTAAGCGATATCAAGAATTGAATTACCGATATCGCTAATAGAATAAGCGATATCGAAGAATTAATTTTTGATATCATTAATTGAATAAGCGATATCGCTAAATAGTGATTGAATGTGGAAACGGCTTGCCATAAATAACGACTGTAATTTAAAAAAAAATCATTCAAATCACAAGTTTCCAACGGTACCAGTCTGCATATAATAAGTTCATACAGGTATTGTCTACTGGTGCGTTAGATGTTTGGTTCAATATATATAGCCGTAGGCTTTATTTATCCATATAAACAATATTAAGAACAAGTCTTAAATCGATTGAAAAAGGTGTTTAAAAATTGATAATATTTGATTTAAGTCAAGATTTGCCAAGACACTTTATGGACCCTGGAACGGGGCAGTTTTTCAGACGTGATACTTAATTTTCTTTCCAGAAAAAATAAGCATGCCTCCACTGAGGTTTGAACTCAGGACCCCTGGTTTACAAGACCAGTGCTCTACCACTGAGCTATAGAGGCTCACACGTCACTTCTCTCATATCTCTCAGTATTTATAAAATAAATATGATATCGATCACTCTGTATGCTTACATGTATCACTATGTTATGGTATTATAATATATGTTAACTGTGACTTTTGGTAGATTTCATGTTGATATAATAGAATGAATTATACGATCATAACCTTGTAATGTGTTTTGACCTCAGAAACTTTATTTGGATAAATTATCCATGTTTGTTTTGGAGGCTTTCCCTATACAACTCTATATACAAACTGTGACTGGACTTACTTATAACAAAAAAATAGTCATAATGTCTGCAAAACCACTGTCAAAATATGTACAATGTTTTTTAGAAAAAATGAGTTATTGTAATGAGATTTAATTTTTTTTTTGTATATGACTATCTTCAAACTTAGGACGCCGGAGTGGAACAATATTTTACCTGGGAGACATCAGAGATGTCACACATGAATGATTAGAGTGATTAGATGTAATATGGAGAACGTTACAGAAGAGAAATATAAAGCCAATCATACTTTTAAAATGGCTGCTGTTACTAAAAATAGCTAAAACCTTAAACAATCGTCTTAAGAACCGCACCATGGTTTTTGCTAGGTACTAAACTATATAGTTTGTGGTATGCCTGCACGTGGTCAAAAATGGCTTCCGCCCCGGAGGTCCAAAGTGCATATATAGAGATTTCATACATGCTTTACGTAGACTTATAAATATATGGAAAAGCTTATTTATGGAGTGATGTAATTTTCTTGTATTAATGATAAAGTATATAAGTTCTGACAAACAACTTAATAGTTTGAGTAAAACGTTTTAATTTATAGTTTACCATTATGATCGTATATACAAAACAGACTGGTGTTCTGTGACGGGGTCATTTTACACCACGGGCACTTCATATATAAACAAACTTGCTCCTAGTGGGTTTTTTTCTAGCCAGAAAAAATAAGCATGCCTCCACTGAGGTTTGAACTCAGGACCCCTGGTTTACAAGACCAGTGCTCTACCACTGAGCTATAGAGGCTCACACGTCACTTCTCTCATATCTCTCAGTATCACCTGGACAAATGAAACTCTTTTGTTATAAAATAAATATGATATCGATCACTCTGTATGCTTACATGTATCACTATGTTATGGTATTATAATATATGTTAACTGTGACTTTTGGTAGATTTCATGTTGATATAATAGAATGAATTATACGATCATAACCTTGTAATGTGTTTTGACCTCAGAAACTTTATTTGGATAAATTATCCATGTTTGTTTTTGGAGGCTTTCCCTATACAACTCTATATACAAACTGTGACTGGACTTACTTATAACAAAAAAATAGTCATAATGTCTGCAAAACCACTGTCAAAATATGTACAATGTTTTTTTCAGAAAGAATGAGTTATTGTAATGAGATTTAAAAAAAACGTTTTGTATATGATTATCTTCAAACTTAGGACCCCGGAGTGGAACGATATTTTACCTGGGAGACATCATTTGAAAAATCTCAGATTTCAATAAAATAACGATATATTTTATAATAGATATGTGATAAGTATTTTATTTTGATCCATAGTTTGTAAAACATTTATTTTTTGTTTAAATTGTTACATCTTTTGAGAGTTACACTCCCTTTATATGAAAACATGAAAGGTGCTGATAAAACACATAACATGAGTCAAAGATCGCTTAAAGATATAAAATTCTTAAAATTGGTATGAAATGATAGAAAAAAACATAAAAATTGGACCCATTTATCGCAGATTCTCCGTCTATAAAAAAACGAAATATGGATAATCTTAAATTACCTCCCTTTAAATTGAATATTGTTTGAAATTCAAGTAACTGTAATTCAGCGTTAAAGGGAGTACATCAGGCTTTTAATGGTGGTCTGGGTGTCTGACTTAAAATTGACAAATATTAATATTTTCTATTCTATATGGCCAAAACATAATGAATGAGCCTTAAAATGATCCCTAGTTTTGCAAAGAAATTCATTCTGCACAGTAATACGTGCTATCCCAGGTGACTCACCAGGGTTAATTTCTGCATTTTACGTCCGATTCCGTCCTAGCTATATGGTGTTTTAAAAGTTTAGACATTAACGAAATGGTTCTAACATCATATTTTAATTGATATAAGTGTTTCATCATGAACTGGAACAATTTTATAATTTAAGATTTTCTAGAAAAATCCTGATGTACCCCCTTTAACATTAAATTTTTCGAAAATTTCTTTTGCAAACGTAGTGGTAACGATAGTAAAACATGATGTCAACATAATTTTAACTGGCATATTTTAGAATTAGGAACATCGAAAGCTTCACTAATTGGAAGTTCTTAATAAAATCCTATATATATATTACCCAGTTATAGCGTCTGCCTTGCATTCGGGAGGTCGTGGGTTCGAGTCCCCTGACCGCGTCATACCAAAGACTTTAAAATGGAGTAGTCACTTGTAACACTTGCCTGACGAGCAAATAATGGGTAGTGCTACGACTGATTGACCAGTGTCAGAATAATGTGACTTTGTGGGTGGGGGTATCATGTCTACTACGGCGTGGTATTCCAGTGTGGCAGCACTATAAAGAAACCATTGAGTTCGCTGCTTTAAGTAGACATATCATCACATCACACAACAACACACAGATAAAAGTCCAGACATTGTGCCTATAATCGTCGGGTAGGACGCCTGTCGTAGGTGGAGGGACTATAATCCTTAGAAATACACACACACAGAATACACACACACAGAGCTGTATTTAGTGTTATAACTTATTGACTTAAAAGTTTTTTTAAATATGTTCATGCAGTTAGAGCAGACGATTTACACTCGTTATTTTGCATATCTCTAATCAAGCTCAAAATACACAAAACAATGAGAATAGTATTGACATATTCTTATGGTGACACTTAGCAATTTGGTTTAGTATACATAGAGATTTCACACATGCTTTACGTAGACTTATAAATAAGCGGAAAAGCTTATTTATGGAGTGGTGTCATTTTCTTGTATTAATGATAAAGTATATAAGTTCTGACAAACAACTAAATAGTTTGAGTAAAACGTTTTAATTTAGTTTTCCTTATGATCATACAGAACAGACTGGTGTTCTACACCACTGGCACTTCATATAAACAAACTTGCTACTAGTAGTTTCTTTTCTAGCCAGTAAAAAATAAGCATGCCTCCACTGAGGTTTGAACTCAGGACCCCTGGTTTACAAGACCAGTGCTCTACCACTGAGCTATAGAGGCTCTCATATCGGTCACACCATACCATCATATCTTTCAATATGTGAGCTGGGCAAATAACACCCTTTTGTTATAAAATAATTTATATTGATCCCTCTGTCATGTGGTTATCTAGCTACAGGAATCATAGCTGTTATGGTGTGTACCTACCGTAGAGCTGACCGGGAGAATCATAGCTGTTATGGTGTGTACCTACCATAGAGCTGACCGGGAGAAGCATAGCTGTTATTGTGTGTACCTACCGTAGAGCTGACCGGGAGAATCATAGCTGTTATGGTATGTACCTACCATAGAGCTGACCGGAAAAATCAAAGCTCCAATGGTGTGAACCTACCATAGAGCTGACCGGGAAAAGCATAGCTCCTATGGGGGTGTTCCAACCCCCCCCCCCCCCCGCCCCCCCATCCCCCCCCCCCCCCCCCCCACTCCACACCAACCCCTTTTTGGTACGCAGATTTAGATCTAGTATTCAGTACTCACGGCCCGGGTACCAGTACCCGCAAATTACATTATTTGTATTCAGTATGCATAAAAAAATAGGTTCATGCCTTCAAACAATGTTGAAATCCACAAAAATCGTAGGACATCGTAGTTAGATTTCATGATTGACCCCAAAACAGCAAAACGGTGTGATACAACCTTTAATACAGTTTTAAATGTCCTTTCATATCACATCTTCTTAAAATTAACGAATAAATAGCAAATTGGTTAATTTGTATGAAGAAATTCATGTTGAATAGTATTCATAGCTCAAGCTGTATGGTAGGTCGGATTCATTAGATTCCAAAGCGATTTACACACCGAGCACCGTAAAGAGTTTTAGAAAGTGTCAATCAGGCAGTGTATGAATACATAACCTATCATAAGTAGTTTTATAACATTAAACATTATATAGTGTATATAACATTATAACATTACGTCAGACATATGTATTGACTTTATCAGGGACGGATTCAAATGGTGGGGCGCGCCCCCCTCCCCCACTTTATCAGGGACGGATTCAAGCGGTGGGGCGCACCCCCCCCCCGGCGCACCCCCCCCCCCCCCCCCCCCCCACCCCCCACCCCCACCCCCCCACACACACACAAACACACACCATATATGTTGGTAGATTTGTATTTATAGGATCAAACCCGTTTAAGGGGACACACGGCATTCTTGAAGTTTTTATCAAGCATCAAAATTAACATCTCCATTGATTAATCCAGTATCATTTTGACATTAAACCTCCTTGCATGTAATTAAATAACATTTTGACGTTTTTTCTTGTTATTCTACCAAAATTTTAATTATATTAATGGGTGCAATATAATCAACAGATAGTTTTAAAAAAAAGCCTTTATAAATATGATATTCTTATGATTTATATTAAAGATAACAAATGCAAGTTATATGAAAAACTAACTGGACGCCGCGAGTTTTTAAAAAGATGAAGATTGCCTGCCAAGTGTACCTTATTGCGTCCCGTTTCAGTATCCTTTGACCTTTAATAGAGACTTTATAATAATTATGCTCCAGCTTTGTTGTAATAATGAATGCAAGTTATGTCGGAAAA